>CAJNIZ010033414.1:0-11367 GCA_905231905.1 Symbiodinium pilosum | reverse complement strand
AAAGCTTTCCTAAGGAAAAGGAGGCATCCTCAAGCAAGGGGCTTCAATATTCTTGAAATACACTAAAAAACGGTGGATCTTTGGGGGGGGGATACCATCTATATACCTCGCCGTATTCTTAGATACGCATACATTCTGTAGGGGAGGGGGTTGGAGCTGGAGCTCATGGATCAAACAGATACTTTTAGACACTTACTCCATACACCTCCCCAGAGGGTACAAAGTACTCAGTAACTTGGCGTACTGGTGGAATAGTATATTACGGTTTATTAGGGTATAGGATAACGTCAAGAGGGTTTGGGGCTTGGGCCTGGGGAAATCGAATATATACTATAGTACTATAGGTTTTGGAAATGAAGATGACTCTTGGGTACGTGGTCCCCATCCAAAGTATCAGGGTGCGAAGGAAAGAGCGGGTCCAATCCCTGACAAACTCCTGTCCCTAGGCCGTCAAAAACGGATGTGGCTTCACAACTTGGAAGGTCAGGGGCAATGGCAAGTATGGCTACGACTGTTCCGAAGAAGGCAGCAAGCATGGTGACATGATGTCACCATCGACTTAGAACTGCCCTTGCGCTTGAACCATTTTAGAACCCACGCTGCATCATAAGTCTTAAGCCATCCTAAGCAAAATCTATAGTCTCCCTTAAGTAGATAGAGCATGGGGTATATGGGGATCTTACTATAATATACTCAAAGCCAAATTCTATCCCTTCAAGGGGGACTTCAACACTACTCAGTGAACAAGACTAAGGTTCCAGCCCTGCCAACTCCTGCGCACTGCTCAGCTTTTCATGTATTAACATTCGGTGGGGGTTTCCCAAAATTAGGGGTACCCTTTTTAAAGGGTTTTTAGGGGTTCATATAGGGATAATGGAAAAGAAAATGGAAACTACAATTTAGGGTTTAGGATTTCCCAAAATTAGGGGTACCTTTTTTGGGGGTCCCCATAAGAAGGATTATAGTATATTGGGGTCTATATTAATCTCCCCGCATTTTTTGAAACTACCCTGTACCCTGGAAGGATGGGATAAAGAAGGATCCCTTAGGCCCTCTTCGTTGTCTTTTTGAAACATGGGCAGCTAACACAGGAGACCTCTATGTGGAGCCCACAGTGCAAAAGAAGCCATAACCTCGAAGTCCCGTGAAGTAGTGCGTCTACGCCTCAGGCCACGTTTATTATTTCTTCGATTATCGTGTCCTATATGCTACAATTTATACGTATACGCGTGCTTAGACAGCAAAATACACAGACGCCACAGGTAGCCATAGACATGTAGCGGACGGGAGTGTGGGATGAGCTTTGCAGAACTGAAACAGGGCTTAGGGCCAGTTTAAGGTTTAGGGTTACTTTGCGGAATGCCTGGCTTTTCATATGAAGGAACACGAATGTCATCTATGATGGTAGCTATAAGCGACTGCTAGCTACCAGTTCAGGGGTTCACCTGCTCCCCCTTTCCATACTACCATCCCTAGCTTCCCTCACAATGAGCCTTAATCAATCCTATTTCAGGCCCAATGAGGGTTGCATAAGCCGCAACACCCAAAAAGCAGAGATGCGCCCCGTTTAGATACAACCCCAGGACTCCAAGTAGGCATGACTGCACATTTCGTAGGGCTTACCATTTTGAAAACACCCTGCAAAAAGCTAGCACGAACTCCCCAAAAGCAATGACATCCAGGGCCCAGGTATGCTTTCAACCTGCTCTTGGCTTCCCCTCTCAAATCCTAAAAACCCAACCCGGTGATAAATTGAGCCCTTCACCCTAAACCCCAAAGGGTCCATGTAGCCTTTAAGTAGGTATATGGGAATCCCGTTGGGCTTAAGTATATACAGTACCAGATACCTACATGGACCCTTTGAGAACACTTAGCAACGCCAACCCTCAGCTCCTGAGCTTACCCTGTGCTCTATAATTGTTTAGGGTTTAGGGTTTGGGGTTTAGGGTTAAACCCTAAACCCAATACTTAGCCCACACTACCCTAGGAAGACATAAAGGATCCCTTTTACATAAATATAAGGAATCCCATAGCCTAAAAGAACTAAAGGATCCCTAACATTGCTCCAGAAGACCCAAAGACCTACAAACCCGAAGCCCTATGAATCCTGAGCCTTTCCAACCCTAAGCCCCGTAAAGCCTATACGCCCTGTGAACCTTAAGCCCTGTAAACCCTAACCCTAAGGGTCCAAGTAAATAATAAGCATATACTTACCCAAAAACAGCCGTAAAATTACCGTTATCCAAACCCCAAGTACCTAAGTATTGAGCCCTTGGACCCTGCTAAAGACATATAAAGACCATGGTCTTTGCGGAGGGCCTGTCCGCAGGCTGTAAGTTGCGTGTCATTTCGGTCCAAAGTCCCAGCCTCAGCTCAGCTGGCCTTTGGTTAGCTGGGAAAAGAAAAGGAAACTACTATGATGGGTTATATAGGGACTACTGTAAGGATCCATTCCTTCATTCCTGGCTAATCAAAGGCCAGTGAAAGGGCTTTTGAGCGTTTGGGGTTTGGGCCATGTGAATTTTAGGTTTCTAAATACGTGTTGGTGAAGGGCTTAGGCTTTGAAAAGTTCCGAATTTCGGGCTTTGGCAAATGTTACACGAAGACAAGTCAAGGTCCCCATTGTAAGGATTCTCACATTTTGGGGTGTACATTGGGTTCCCCCATTTTTTGGAAACTAGCATATCTTTCGTCCAGGTACCCGTGCAAACGCTCGGCCCTCGGAGACCCCGGTGAACTCCACCCAGCAACCGAAAGCGACCAGCAGGGGTATTGGGAAATTGCAGTTTGGGCCCCTCTATTGTTCTACGTATGCAACAATACTACTCACCGAGAGTGCTTACACTGGAAGGCACACAATCTCGGCGATCGCAGGATATCTCCGGAATGCTGTGTTGGAATCCTGGCTGTTTCCCTGAACCCTAATTTAATCTTAGACTTTGGACATCACACCCTGAAGCAACCCTGAACCCTACACCCCAAACCCAAAACCCCTCAAACCCTCAAACCCTACACACTCATTCCGTAGACCCCGAAACCATTGGTGGCAGAGGGGGGAGCCTGAGATGTACTCCATGAGTCAGGTGTTGAGGCTCATGCAACGAAGACATGGTGTTCCAGCCTGGGCTTTCTCCGGAAGGGTCTCGGTAGTGCGGTTTGAAGGTGTAGTGCATAGGTCGGCGGATCTAGGGTTAAGGACTTAGGCCGTGATAAGGTCTGTAAGGTTTAGGGCCTCCGTCTACGGTTTATGGTGTAGGGCTTGGGTCTTCGGATCTACGGCCTATCCAGGGTTTAGGGCTTGAGGTTTGTATGGGTTCGGCCACTTGCATGGCCGAAGCAGCGCGGGGCACAACTTGGGGAGAGCATATTCTGCGACCATTGTTTGGGCAAAGTATGGCAAAGTGCTTAGTACTCAGGAGCTGCTATTGGGGTTATATTGGGGCTATATTGGAATAATGGAAAAGAAAATGGAAACTACTACTTAGGGTTTAGGGTTTAGGTATTATATATATATATATATACAGCATGGCATGGTCTGGGGGCACAGCCCATACGCGACGCTTGCGGGGACATGACTACTTGATGTTGGGGGTGTCGGGTGTAGTTCTCGAACTGAAAAAGCCCTCTCAAACAAACAAAAAAAGTATGCCATTCAAACCCCGAGATTTAGGCTGCTCGGCCCCTCAGCAGGAGTTTCTCGGCTCGGGATTTCGATTTCATAGTTGAAGTGTGGTGAGATGTATTGGCTCGAGTATCTTTTGCCGGTCCTTACCTAGGCTCTGGCAGCACGCCCAAGAGTCCAGGTAGGGCTTGGCGTAGTGGCTTTAGGGCAGGATCTTGCAGGTAGGACTTGAGGATACATCTTCGGAGACATGTTCATTACTGGCGGTGGGGGGGCCTTCATATTAGAAAAAAACTGTGCCTACCAATGTAGGCCTCGGACAGCAATCAAAGGCGTCTGAAAATTCATATTCTACAAGAACTTTTCAGGGAGCCCACCACAAAGCACATAAGCGACTATTTCGCAAACCCTAGTGTCCCTCTTGCACCACACATGGAAAGTGGCCCTGTACGTAATCTGACAAACCATCATATCCCCATATCCCTGATCCAGTTAACAATTTAATATGCAGCCCCAGCTTTTAGCTAGCATCAATTACAGGCAACTACGGCTTCCGAAGGTCCTATACCCTACAAACCCCAAAGCCCTAAGTAGACCCTAAACCCTGAACAGTAGTTTCTATTTTCCTTTCCATTCTCCCAATATATCCCCCTATAACACATAACCATAAACCCCAGTTGTCCCGTAAACTGAGGCCCCATGCAAGTGGCGAATCGCAGTTGGAGAGTAGCGCAGCACTTCGTAGACAAGCTGGACTTGCCTGGGTCGCCCCACGAGCTCTCAATATCGGTTTAGGGTTTAGGGTTTAGGGTTTAGGGCACCATTTACAGACTTGAGGGCCTGAAATACATCCTGCGCATAGACTGAGACATTGAACATGTGAGTGGTGTTTTGTTTGGTGGTTAAACCCAGTAAGATTATATTCCTTATACAAAATACAATACCCCAAAAGGAGGATAGAATCTTACTCTATAGGGTACCATAGTATCCCCAAATACAATACTACTCATATGCTAGTACAGTGGCCCTGGTTTGCTCAACTGTTCTGGCGCGTAATGGTGAGGAGAACCCTTATGTGGGCATATAACCAAATTCTAACTCCATCATCTCTTACTAACTTTGGTCATGGATATGGGTGATGACTGGACCACAGTATCATAGACCCATGAACACGAATTGGGGGCCTCTGGCAGGGGTTAATAATCAGGACCATAGCACTTTGGCGTCTGTCTTGGGGTATCAATATTGAGAAGACCATTTGCTTCAATGGTCCTTCGGACACCGCACGCTCGCACTCAGCAATTGTCCTGAGGAAGCCAATGCATACAGACTGCATGACAAAACCATAAACCCTAAACCCATAATCCTTAAGCTTTTCTGATCTGACTTCAAAGTTCTGTGCAGCTCCATCTGTGCCCTTCGCGCTTTAACTGCAAGAGCGCGCTCCTATAAGTTCCCGGGAAGCTGAAACTTTGATTGCCTAAGCCCAACGCTGTTCGGAAGCTTACAAAACTTAGGGGCCCCCAGTTTGGGAGCACTTTCACAAAGGATTATCATATATTTATTGGGGCCCCTATAAAAGAAATCAGATGGCTTTCGGTATCCAGGAACTCAAAAAAAAGGGGCCATGACAAGCCCGGCTTGGGGTTTTGTTTTGAGTTCTGGAATTCGAAGGGGAACTTGAAGGATATTCTATGGAACACGGAGGGATTCAGGAAGGGAGGGGGGTCACGTCTCAACTTCTACGGGATAATATAATTCTCCGAGCGAAGCCTGAATCTCTATAACGCGGCCTCCAAAGACTGCGACGCTTGAAAATAACATATTTTGGCTTCCATGATGTTGCTTGTGAAAGGGTAGACTTCAACGATTCCAATTTCAGCCACATCTTCTTGGGGGTGTACTGTCGAAGCCTCCACCAATGTCTGCATGGGCAACACGCCAGTAGAATTCCCCTCTATGACCCGCATCTCCCAGGAGTTGGACATCGAACACCGTACTTGCCATCCGGCCCTCATAGCTAGGCAAGAAAACCTCAATCTTAGCCTAAACATACCTTATCCCTGCAGACCGTCACAGTCTTGGCGGCTGACTCGGGATCGTTGATGTCCAACAACTCCAATGGCCAAACGTTGCGCCGCCTGAAGGCTCCGACGCTGGCTTGGCCCAAGGAAAGCACGGCAAGGGTGTCTGCGAACGGTTTACTTCATTCACCTCAGGATTGACGCTTCCAGCCGGTACGCGTGGGAAATGGTTGAACATGCGCATCGTTCTGCAAGTGCAACGTGGGAAACGATTCGGCTCACTAGGACTTATTTCCCGAACTTGAGGGAATGCAGGACGGATTTTTGCAGGAGCCACACCAAGCTCATCCCCATCAGTGAAACGCGGTGGACAGGAATGGGTATGATCATAACGCTGCATGAAATCTAGCACAGGGAGATACCGCTGCGGTGAGCCTCGGTGACCGCAGTTTTAATTGTGTTGCAGGCGGCTGGTGGCTGGTGGCTGGCTGCCGTTGGTAGTGGCGGTGCCGGTGGCGGAGTTGTTGAGAAGGCCATGGCTCGTGCCTATACAATTGTACACCCCTGCCGAAAGATCACAACACTTGGGCCTACTGAGCAAAGAGTGGAGGACAGACAAAGAAAGCAGCAATCAAGAGTACAGCAGGAAAAGACGACACCCAACCCAAGGCACCAAGAACACAAGGAGAGCTAAGTTTGCTTTCAGCAAAGACTTCCTGGGGTTCAATACCTCAGTTGCAGCAGTGAAGCTCTGGCGTTCTTTTGCTCAAACGACTAGCCGAGGCGGAAGCTCAACCCGCCTGTGAAAGTTTCTCACCACGGCGTATCATGAAGAAGGTCAAGCGCAATACCCATGAGAGCTGATTTCAAAGATATTCGAGAAACTACCCTGGCACTTGCCAGAAACAGGGGGACCCCAAAAGGTGACGGGCATATTGGAGTCTCTGACATATTGACTGTGGAAGGGCACGCCTCGTGTTTGCAAAACGCTCATAAGCCCAAATGTCTTGCCATGCAGCCATGGCTGCTGCATCTCGGGTTTGTTTCGTATGATGTGGAAAGAAGCAGATGAGGGTGCGTGAACCTGGCTTAGATGGCCATCTCGACCATGCCGTCGGCCTACCCTGCCCACGGAGGCGCCGGACCCACACGGTCTCGATTACTGAGCGAGACACCCGGGCGGAGTCACCAGCAGCAAGCGCTTTAGCTCATGGCCTTGCTGTCATAGACCCCGTGCGAAGGTGCGTTGGCTCCAAAGGTGAAGGGCTGCCTCAGCAGCTTTTGCCTCACATGCCTCATAGCCCCACACCCGGCCAGCAGTGTGTAGGAAAGCCGGTCAACTGTACGTTGGCACGTCAGCTTCCCTTTGGGTAAGGCAAAGGTGGCGGCACCTCATGCAGAATCAAGGCTCCAAACTGTCTAGCTGGCACCTGCAAGTCTTCAAATGGCAACCATCAATTGTGAGTCGTTTCGAACGGAACAGGCATCGGACCATCAGGTCAAGCTTGGGCAGTATTCGGAAATCCAACTTTGAGACGAAGGTCACAAAATTGTAGAACCCAAGGTAACTGCACCTCCTGACCTCCTAGATAGGTTCGGGTCTACCCTACACAGCAGAGCTAGAAATCTTAGACTTCCTTCTTAACAAGCAAGAGATGGAACTGCAGAACAGACAGCAGGCCAGGAAATCCTAAATCCTAAATCTTACACCCCAATCCCATAAACGATAATGCCTAAAGCCTAGAGGATGCTTCTATAGGATTTCTGGACTGAAAAGGCTCAAATATGCTATCAACAGGTTACTGTTGATGGATGAAATCTTGCACCACCTAGAGGCCCTAAACTACGGTACTCCCTACTAGGACTTTGGGGTCTTAAGGTGGTGCAAGATTTCCTCCATCAACAGTATTTTTACTGGTTTGGACCCCACACCTTCAGACAGGGTCCGTAGGATGTATTCAAACTCTGGTAAACACGGCTCTCATCCAGCTTTGGGCTTCTGCCTTATACTTGATCGCCCTGAGAACCCCGGTCAGACACACTATCAGAAGTATGAGCGATAAGAGTTTGGGGTTTGGAGTTTAGGGTCTAGAGTTTAGGGTTTAGAGGGAGTACAAGCCATGCGCGACAACCGCACCAGCGAAATGAGGGTATCCCTGAACTAGGGGCACCTTTTTGGGGCGTCCCTCTAAAAAGGACGATCGTATTTTGGGTCTACAATGCGATCCCACTAGTCAGGGACACTACCACATGAATAACGTGCTTGGACCCAAAGTTCCTGAGTTGCTTGGCGTCATATTTGTGGATTCTAAAAAAAGCGAAAGTGTTAGTGGGGATACGGTATGTGTGCGCACCAGGACATTATGGAAGTCGGCTTCAACACTACCGGTTACAGCAGGACATGTTCACCATGTACGAATTTCATTTCTTCACTACATGCTCTTGAACAAAAAAGGGCTTCCTTGCCCTGCTAAATCCCACACATCCCAGTTCCACAAGGCATGAGCCTGGGGCTCCATGGGATCATAACTGTTAAGTTTCCCGGCTCACAAAACGCCTTGACCATGAAAGGCTTATAAAGACAACAAATCAGCGAAAAAGGTTATCTAGGTCGGCTACAACGAGATGTGGGGGGAGCCAGGGTTGAGACTGCCGCTTGACCCCCAGCTGCACTAGGGCCGCGCTTGTATAATTAGATTTCATGTTTCTAAGATCTAATTAAGAAAAAACAACACTAGCAGCAGTAGCAGTAGTAGTCGTCGTAGCAGCAGCAGTACCAGTAGCGGCAGTACTCAGTGGTGGTGGTGGTGGTGGCGGCGGCGGCGAAGCAGGGGTAGCAGTGATCGTGGCAGCGATGGCAGTAGTTGTGTTTAATGCTGTTACCGAATAAACAGCGTCAGCAAAATTACAAGACCATAAACCCCAAACCCTGGCCCTTACGTACAAACCTCTGAATCTGAAAGCTGCAATTCTGGACCAGTGAGCCCCTACCACGCATGAGCAATGCAGGGCACACCGTGAAATCCAACGAGGACGGGAACAGCGGCCATTTTTGACACCGCCATTTTTGGAGCTGGAAGGCTTCTGGGTTTGCGGGTTGCCTGCTTTACAATGCAGAAAACTGGGGTCACTTTATGCCTTGTGGAGGTTATGAATATACGTACTCAGTCCCCTGACTCTCCAAACAGGTTGGTCGGAATTTCTGTCTAGTGTAAGCTTCTGCTACCAAGTTGATCAAACGCAGCGGGCCAAGCTGGATGAGAGGCAAGAAACCCAGAAATGAACCTTTCAGCAGCGCTGAAAGTGTTGGCCGCAGCAGTAGCATTCAAGCCCCAGCGCAGCTTGTAGCTTGTAAAAGCTTGGGACCTATGTTCTCGTCCGGGCATTGCAGCCATGAACTTCAACTTCCACGATGCAGTCCTTAACAGATCTGCTGAGGCTTTTGCGCCAACCCTACCTAAAGAACCCATATGAACATGTCTAGACGTATGCGCATTAGAACCCCAACTCCAATCTTGACGGCTCGAGCCCATCACAGTGTTCTTGGACAAACACCTGCGTGACCCGGCAGGATCTTGTGCCGTGAATCCTGGGTCCTCAGCGCTGAATGGTAAGCACTCAGGCCTACCCGAAGCTTTCAGCTTTCGATTTCCAAGGGAGCCCCAACATGCTTGGACCTACCTTACGCATGGAAGACCGTGAGGTGTACGGCCCTAAGCTGGACCATAAACTGTAAATACGCCCTGAATCCTATACTCTACGCATAACCTCTAGACAAAAACACGCTCCTTGTTTAGTAGTTTCCAATTTCTTTTCCATTATATCCCTATATATCCCTCTATAATCCCAACATAACCTTTATATACAGACACAAAGCTGTTGGTCTCCTGTGTGCTAATTAATGTAGGCATTGAGAAGCCGCAAAGCAAGCGGCTCTAGGACTCTGTTTATGTTTTTCTTTGCAACCCCTCTTTTCCATCCGCCAAGGTCAGGAAATGCGTGATTACGCTGTTTAGGGTTTAGGGTTTAGGATTTTGGTGTTTTGGGTTTGGATTACAAGGTTTAACAATTTCCAGGTTTGCGTTTAGTTTTCTTCCAGCGCCTCTTTTAGCTCGCTTCGCTTCGGTATCAAGGTGGGTTTTGGGCTTACGGGCTGTTTCTGGGTCAAGGTAAGGGGGTTTAAGGCTTAAGGCTTCGGCTTCACTGAGTTATTATGGGGATTCTGTAGGGATAGTTTTGAGGATCTTATATGAGAACAATGGAGGAATCACATCGAACCAGAAATAAGGGTTTCAAGCGTTCGTATGCGTATGCATGTACACACATATATACATAGGTTGGGGTTTAGGATTACTTTCTGGACCCGAGTGATGACGAATGGAGTGGAGAAGGACGTGGAAGCTACGAGATTATTTAGGCCTTTGGGTTTAGGGTTGATGAATCACGGCATTGTTTGGGGCTAGGGTTCAGAAAAGAAAAGATGAACGGATCCTCATAATGTTCCTCATGACTTTCCTTGTAGTACCTATGAACTCCATTCAGCTTTAAGACATTCTTAAACATTCTTAACATCCTCAAATTACAATCCTACCTGAGTTAGGGTTCAGGGTTCAGCATATTCCAAAAGTTGCTTGGCAGCTCCTTGGATTCGCACGCAGAAGCTCAAAGGATAATGATGGCTAATGCACATGGAGCCTTGAGCACTATGATCCCAACCTGCATCCCTTCTCCTATAACTCTGGGAAAAATCCATGATAAGCGCATCATTACCATAGTTACCCCATTCATAACCCCACTTCTTACTAATCTGTACTTGTAGATAAATTAAGATTATCCTGCCCAGACTAATGTGCAGAATTCACGAAGCTGACTTATGGCCTTGTTGCTGACATTCGTAGGCAACTCACGGGGCTGAGGTCAATTTGCGCTGTATTCCGGGACTTGAATAGTAGCCCTTGGCTAGTCCCCATTAGCGACTCCCCAATTCTTGCAACCAAGCAAGAATAAGAAATCCCCTCCCCGAATATGAAGCACCCCTTGAAACATTCTATTATGCATATATATATAATGGCTGAGAGGACAGATCCAATATTGTGGCCTGAAGGGGTGTTGATTATTAGGGGAAGCGATAACCCTTGACCTAGATCCTAAACCTCTAAACCTAACCCAAGAACACGTATTACAGCTTGCGGCCCTTTGGACTTGGAAGCAAGTTGTACTCTAGTTACGCTGGTTATACCACGTTATGATGTCAGCTTGTTTGATAACTCTTAGTCTAGTAACTAGATTCTAGTTACTCTAGTTATGACATGTTATGATGTGAGTTGTTTCTGCCTAGCCTAAAGCTGCTCCACCCCGAACTCATAGCTGTTAGCCCCGAACCCCAAGCCGCCTGTCCACCGCGTCTGCCACGCCTCTCCACAGCCAGGAGGTCATTAAGTAGATAGAATATTAGGGTCATATTGGAGTTACATAGGGGTGATATAGGAATAATGGAAAAGAAAATGGAAACTACTATTTAGGATTTAGGGTTTATAGTCCCCCTTAAGTAGATAGAATATGGGATGCATGGGGATCTTATTACAATATACCTAAAGCAATATTCTATCTACTTAAAGGGGACTATAAACCCTAAACCCCTAAACCCCCAAACCCTAAACCTTTAAACCCCTAGACCCCTAAACCCCCAAACCCTAAACCCCTAACCCCTAAACCCCCCAA
>CAJNIZ010033403.1:14414-70781 GCA_905231905.1 Symbiodinium pilosum | reverse complement strand
AAACCCTTTACCCTTTAACCCTAAACCAATAAGGCATTGCATCCCTGCGGTCTTAGCCTTTGCCGTCAGCGGGCTCGGAATGATCTGCTTGCTCCCAGCTGTGCGCTGTTTGGCGACCCCGGGGCTCACGAATCCGAAGGTCGGACGTTGCGTTCAGCGTTTAGGGGTTTAGGGGTTTAGGGTTTAGGGTTTAGGGAGTTTTGAAGGTTATAGGTATGGGCCCCCAATATGGGCCCTGAGGCCTTTTTAAGGGGGATTCTAAGGACCCTTAAGGGGGTACATATCTGGTATATAATGGGTATGTAAGGATCCCAGGGTTCAGGGCCCATACTAAGGGGTCCATGGCTCCAACCTCAGAGAGTTTCAGGGGTTTAGGGTTTCAAGAGCTTAGGGTTTAGGATTTAGGGGGCAGGGTTTAGGTTTTCAAGGGTTTGGGGTTTAGGCTTCAGGGGCTTAAGGTTTGGAATTTTAAGGCTTTAGGGCTTAGGATTTCAAGAGCTTCGGGTTTAGAATTTAGGGTTCAGGGTTTAGGTTTCAAGGGCTAGGGGCTTCAAGGACTTAAGGTTTAGGGCTTAGATTTAGGCTTTAGGAGGGCTGGAAGAGAGAGATGCCCATCATGACCCCTCCAGTTAGCCTTCTTGTATCTCTTGTTATAAAGCGTCTGGGGGAACTTTAGTAATCCCATCCCTCACAGTTTTAGGTCGGATTTTGGGGAGGCGGGGTTTATCAGGCTCTTCTTATCATAGCGGGTCAGCAAGAGGTCTATACCACAGCCGAGTGGGTACGGAAGCCTTTCAGCGCCGCGCAGCTCAAGCTCCGAGATGCAACGCTGAAAGGGTCCAACTATGACGACACTTGGCTGATGTCCAAGGCATGCCATATGAGTAGTATTTTATTTGGGGATACTATGGTACCCAATATAGAGTAAGATTCTATCCTCCTTTTGGGTACAATATTTTATACAAGGAATCTAATCTTACTAGTCCACCAAAAAACGCTACTCACATAGTCCTTTTGTCAATACCATTATGGAGAACACGCGTTCTTTGTAAAACATACTTACCTAGCCCCTGACCATTATATCTTCCCAGGTTCCATGTCATCTTCCATTTTTTCAGTGTGATTCTCCTACTAGTGTACCTACCTAGGCTACTTAGCTTCCTGCTCCTCGTTCACTCAGGAGGTTGCCAATACCATGCTGCAACCAGCCCGGCAGGCGAGTCATGTCAAAGAAGCACCCGAAAGGTTCGTGTAGGATTAGTATGAGGGGATGCATGCTTGTTGTTGGGGGAGGCATTTTTTGCGGGGGAGGCATTTCTTTGTGGGGGAGGGTCCTTTGTTGGGAGTTTCCTAGGGATGAAATTGAGGAAGCAAGCCTGGTTCAACGGTTCATGAGACATGTCCTGCCTGACGCTAAGTATCTCATACCTCGGCCTGGTATTCCAGGATGTCATGCATGGAATGAGAGGCATAAAACAATCTAAGCAGAATTTTAGAAGAATTAAGTATTCTGCATAATCAGTTGAGTTCAATGGCAAGGTCATGGAGGTTGCCCACAACATCAACCGGACAAGCCTCGATGCTTTCATGGATGAGGTGAACGAAGCTGGGACCTGACTCAGAACAGTAGGAGGATTTTGGAAACCCATTCTTGCCCAAAAGCCTAAAACCTTAAACCCTTTCACTACAATAGGGTCCTAATCTTGGGGGGTCAGGGTTGCCAAAGTCGTCTCATTGCAAAAGAGCACACCAAGCTCTAGGCTGCGCTTACGGTTTGAGGATGAGGTTGTGGGATTTCGTGAGTTTAGGACTGAGCACGGAGGCACCAGTTTTGTGACTTAGCTCGAAATCCAGTATACCCTGCCGGCGCAAACTATTTTGTGCCTATAGACCCTCCAGCTACTCTCTATTAGGGGCTAGGTACCCCTTATTAAGGGGCCGCATAACCCAAATTCAGGGCATCAGAAGGGTCTCTTGGTCGTGGTTGTTTATAGGACAGCTAGCGTTTGCATCCCTGTCGGGGAGTCCCCAATAGTAGCACTTGCGCTGTCATTTGTGTTGTTTTCTATGGGAAGTAAGCCGAAGTTTAACAATAGATGGGTTGTTCTCAAAACTATTGGTTTTTTGGTTATAAGTTATACGGTACCTGGTCAGCAATTCGAGATCTGAGGAACCGCCCATCGTCCAGAACCTGTCACCGCCTCCACCGGCATTCATGTACAAGGCCATCGGTTGTCTGCAAGCTGCCAAACCTACTGGGGTTTCGAAGGAGACAAGGGAATAGACTATAAACCCTAAACCAGATATTTGTTTCAGTGATTATTTCCCTTGTCCCCTGCTAAGAACCAGTGGCAAAAGGGCCGTTGCACGCCAAGCTCCCACGCGCTTCCTGATAGCTCTTCTCAACATAAATGGTCATAGGAGCTATAGTCTAAACTCTTAACGGGGGTCTTATATAAGAGGTATACTGTGGAGTATTCTAGATGTTATTATGAGGAATATACCCCAAACTCCGTTCTACTTCCTGCAGTCTCCACATTGAAAGCTCCAGGCCCTCCACGTCATGGGAAATGCGCCCCTGGAAGCCGATCAGAAGCTGGGCTGCTGTTAAGGAACTTGAATTTAGGGTTTAGGATTTAGGATTTGGGGTTTAGGGTTTGGGGTTGGGTATATATATATATGTATATCTATTCATATATAGCAATTAATTTGGTTTCCGCAATATGCCTTCTCCACTATGGTAACTTAATTTAGGTTCCTTAACAGCAACCCAGGAAGTTGCGCCACGGGCTTTTGAGCTTCGCGCTGCAGAACCTTCAGGCTCCCAGTGCTTTGTTTACGGCTTAGGGTTTAGGGCTTCAGGGTTCAGGGGATTTATAGAGGGTATGGAGGGATGTATGCATCCGCGCTCCGCGTTCTCTCTTTCAGCACGTCTAGTCTACGAACCCTCCAGAAAACTCTCTAACCTTTTATAGTTTTGAACCTTTGCAAGCCCTGTAGAACCCCTCCATCTCTATAAGCCCATCAAACCTTCAGAAAGCCTCTAGAATCTGGTTACAAACTGATTATCCTTCTGGTTCCGACCTTCAATCCCATCAGATTATGTGGGCACTCCTTGTGGTGAGATGCAGCCCAAACAATAAACCCCACACCCTTAAATTGCTTGCTCTAGCTCGCCAATGCACGTCTTCTCCGCCGACCCTACGCAATCCCCTCCCCTGGTAGACGTCCTCCACCCCGCGTAGTATTAAAATTTGGCAGATTCCCATTGTGGAATATTACGACATCTACGGAATGTTTACTATTGAGGGTGGCAGGGGGATTTGAGATTAGGAGGAGGAATTTTCAAATATGACCTAGGGCTAAGCCCTAAACCCTAAACCCCAAACCCTTAAGCAGGACCATCCTACCCTTATGACGCGAATTTTCATGGAGACCAGAGCCATTGATGCCGCTTCCCGACTCATCCTTGCCGAGTGCTCCTAGATCGTCCTTCAGCAGTTTTTTTTTGGTGGGTGTCCAAAACCCTAGAATAAGGACTAATTGTCGTTTTTTTTCGTTGTATATGAAAGGACCTACCCCCCCCTTTCCTCACCAGGGTTGCAAACTCCCACATCTTCGTGTGCGCTTAATGCCGCTTCATCTGAAAGCAAATGAACTTCTGTCATCTCTCCATTTCGGAGAAACGAAATGCGACTACCATCTTTATTTAAAGGCCGTGGTCTGAATAAGAGCCTCCTTAGTCCTAGCCTTTGCATACTTGTTTTAGGTCGAAACTGTGACACCTTTTTGTGGGCCTGCGGATTTTTTGGTGGAATCTTCTACAGTCCTCTTATAAGCCGCAGATTTCCCCAAGTCTCTAAGGATCCCTAAATCCTGAACCCTAAACCGCCCTAAGCCCCCATATCTGAGCAGTGCTCAAGGCTCCATCACCAAGTCCGGATTGCAGGCTCTTCTCTGAGTACCGTGCAGAATGCTATAGTGCCCCTTAAGTAAATAGAATATGCATTGGGGTATATTAAATTAAGATGCCCATATATCCCATATTCTATCTACTTAAGGGAGACTATATGGGTTCAGGGTTTAGGGTGGCTTTTGTGAGGAGTGGTACTTCTGTGAGACTTTCGCGGTCTGAGCTGTTGCTAGATGACTTTGGATATGTCTGTGTCTACTTGTGTCCAGTATAGAATGGATATGAACGTGATGCTGCTAGGATTCCGGTCATGACTAAGCATCAACCTCATGTTCAGCAACATTTTCTGTGTCTGCCCTATTGGCACTTGTGTTCGTCTTGTGGCTTGTCTCATAGCACGCCCATGGCCCCCCCCCCCGGATGAATAAGGGCCAAGAAGCCCTGCTAGGCTTTGAAAATTTTCAAAACTCCCGAACGTTACTACAATCCCCATCCATACCAAGGCCCTCCTTTGCCGGGGCCCAGATACTGGGGTCCCATACAGTATTCCATTAGTGTCATCGACGGTCATGGTCATTGTTATGGAAGTTTCTGAATGCAATCCTTCTAGACTCCTTCACCGGGATCCCATACTCCTGCATGCCCAATACGTTCCAATCATAATCAAAGTCCCTAGGTGGGGCCTATTTGAAGAACCCTAAACCCCATCCTGACCCTGGGGCGGCCACGTTTCCACTGCATCGTCAGGTCGAGCTTCCTCGCGAAATCTGCCAACTGTTCCTTTCTGCAGCTGGACCTTGATATCAAATTCTGGATGCATGGGATGATGAAGGGTTTGTGTGGGTTAATTAGTCGGGATTCTAGAAGGGACAGTATGGGAGTGTCCAAGCATCAGGGACCACTTTCTCAGGTTCGGGATGTTCAGCTGGGTGTCAGTGAGCTGCACCGCTCCGCTCCCCCCTCACAATGGATCCCTGGCAGCATATGCTGACTGGTGGGCATTCCTTGGACTCTGAGGGCCTGGAAGGATCACCTGATTGGGAGCCATAGCCCGCTCGTATATCAGCGCGAGACTTGAGCCCATAGGTGCTCCAAAGGCGTGTGCCAGTGGTTAGATCAGTAACAGCTTCAGCCACACTAGCGAGGGCCAGAACACCGACAAGGAGATTAAGATGATCATAATATTATAGTGCAATACTATACTATATACATACCCAGTATATACCTCATTTACTAGCACAATAGTATTATACGACTATTGCTGTATTTACTGCATTGCCATTACAATCTATTCTTAGCATATTACTATGACTACATTACTATTATTTGGGTCATTCCCACCTCAAATTTAATCCTTAGTCTTGACAGACGCAGCACCGTCGCCGTCGCAACAGTCACTTGTGAAACAACTCCTGACCCGGAGCCGCTGGCTGTTTGTCTCTATCTTTCTAGGGTTTAGGGATTGGGGGTAAGGGTTGGGTTTGGGGTTTAGGGTATGGGGCTTAGGGTTTAGGGTAATGGGGCTAAGGGTTTAGGGTATGGGGTTAAGGGTTTAGGGTTAGGGATCTCTGCGTTACGCCACGTGATCCTGTCGAAGTTTGACTAGTAGCCCATGTGAAGGGCTTCAAACATGGTCGGGCTCCCTTGTCCCCTTGTCGAGGATCTTCTACAACAAGAAGTAAAGTATACTGCGAGTTTATGTTGAGGCCACCGTTTCATGGAAAGTGTGCTTTGGTCCTGATCATGCATCTCAGATGTGCTTGAATCCCCACCTAGACCAGCAAATTACCAGTGTTGAGCAGCAACTGGAGGGATGGATCCCTAATGACGGCCCCCACAGAATCTCCAACAACAATCCCTATGTTCCCCATTCCTCCCTTCCCTCCGAACCTCAAAGGTTGGAGCTATGGGCCGCTTATACCAATCATATAACCTATAAGCCCCTACAAACCCGCAGTTAGGACCCAGGAAATATGTAGCGGTTCATATTACAGGCCCAGAATTAGGACCCTAGAGCACCCCCAGTAACGAAGATGGACTCCTCCGAAGTAGGAGGGCTCCGAGCGCAAAAGCCCATCGCCTTGTAGAAATATATCCCCTTTTTTATGTATAAATATGTATGTATATACACATTTTGAGTTCATATTTGTGATGTTCTATAATCTTACATCTTCCCCTGTCGTATTCCTTCATTTAGTGCGCCTTGGCATCCAGCACACAATCCCCGCAGTAAATATACTTGTCCAAGGAAGCCAATACCCCATTCCCTCCTAGCCCCCAGAAAAAGTCAAGGACTCTCCATGATGGGGGCCCATATCGATTTGAGAATTGGGGTCCTTAATTATCAAGTTCCCTCATTTTGCGGCCCCCAAGCCCTCAATGCAAGAAAAAGCTCATGCGTTGAAACAGGGAAAAGCAGTTCTAAAAAGCAAAAAGGGGCACCTCAAACCCTATACACCCTACAGTGAAGCCTAACACATGGGTTCCCTAAACATTAAACCTCCACACCCTAAAACCCTAAACCCTGACCTTAATATCACAAGAGCCCAAGGCGTCCAGCAATCTGCTTCGCCAGATCGACACAGCCGGACTGCAGCGCTTGCAGTCCTCAGATCTGGCTTCTTTGCTTACTGGTTTAGGGCTAAGGGTTTTAGGGTTGAGGGTGTATAGGGTTTAGGGTGTAGGGCTTAGGGTGTTTAGGGTGTAGTGTTTAGGGTGTAGGGTTTAGAGTATGGGGTGTAGGGTTTAGGATTTAGGGTTTAGGGAATAAGGGAATACTTCTGATGGGTCATATAGGGTTACTGGAAGATGGAAACTACTACGTTGTGCACCATATTGGCTGCTTCTTCGCAGAGAAGCTACTGCTTCCATGGCAGGGTTCTCACAGGTCATAGTCATAGTTGTTTGTTGTACAGTTGTGCTGGTTGTGAATTGTAGTAGGGTGTTGGTGAGTGTGTAGGGGCCCCATTTGGGGGACCATGAATCAAGATGCTATCACAATTATGTTCGCATCATCCAGAATCGCACATTGTGCGCAGGTACCTTGCTTGGGCTTTCGCAGCAATATCAAGATCAGATTGGCAACGAGATCGGGGTCATTCATTTTTGTACTGCTGGCATGACCTAGCTGATTAGCATTGCAAGTAGCATGGCCATTGTTGCTGTGATCATGATGGCTGCTATTCGTCGCTTCCACGCTTCTTCATATGCACGTACATACCACCCAGTCCTAGTAGCACATGAGGTGTTAGATCTTAGGACCCTCTGCGTCTGCTGTATCCTTCCCATTCTGCAGAGTTCAGGAGCCAGGAACGATGTGGGGCTTGCTTTGGTTAGCGGTCCCTTTCTGTGGGGTACCTATCATAAGGACTATATTATTTTGGGGTTAGCAGGACCTCGTGCTCTAGCCCTCTAAACCCTCAATCCACTTTGCCAATATAACCCAAATATATACCCTATTATAATAAAGTAGCTTCCATTTTCTTTTCCATTATCCCTATATAACCCCAATATAGCCCAAGTCCCCAAACCCTAAACCCTAACCCCGCAGCCCTGGAGGCATCCGCAAGGACTAGGAAGTCCGGAACGTGGTCCCTAATTTGCCCAGCCTTCTCGGGGTTTCCCGAAATCAGGGGTACCCCTTTTTGGATCCGTATACTAAGGACTATAGCAGGTTGGGCATCGTGTAGGAGTAGTTTGTAGGAACCTCAGCGGGTCAACACGCAAGGGGCTTAAGGGATCAGGCTTTAGTGTTTTTCCAATTAAGGTGTAGGGTTCAGGGTCTAGGGGGTTCAACTCTGATCCCTCAGCCCTATCCCTGTTCCAGGCTCGGGCGCTGGCAGCTGTTTCTTTGGAGCAGGCCTTTGATCTGCAAGTACAGAAGGACAGCCATGGGCTACAAGCATCCACAGGAAGCAGGTTGACCCTAAACCCTAAGAAGGGGACTACATAAAGCTAAGGATAGAAGGGGTATATAGCGCCCAGGATTTGGTGTGTGTGGGCATGGCCAGCAAACTGCAAACTACGATATTGTTTAGGGTTCACATAGGGTTTAGGACTTGGGGTTTTTGGATTTGGGGTTTAGAGTTCAGGCCCTGGGCACTTAGCGTCTTTGGGGTTCAGAGCTCAGGGAATGGGTTGCAGGGGCTGTTGACAGGCATAGACGGCATAGAGATGGGACTACCATAGGAATCCATACGAAGTTTGGATGGGGTAGACTTGGAGGGTCAGGCGGACGTAGTCGGTATGTTAATTCTGGGGATTATTTCGAGATCTGGCTCATAGTTCTTCGGACCCACGTCCATGGTGACGAAGCAAGCCTGACAGCTGTTTTTGGAGGGTTTTCAAAGTGGGAGAGTCGGTTCTGAGTCTCGATGCACCAGGCTTCTGAAGGTAGGCCTAGGCTAAGCCCATCGTGAGTCACGACGGCGCTGAGAAGACATAAGCATTCACTGTTGAGATGCCCAAGCTTTCTTCCAGCCCTTCCCAAACATTCTACCTCAATGATCGCGTTTCTAGCAAGGCACCAGGAGCCAACCACCGTGTTCACGGACTCCCTTCTAGGACCTATGCTTAACACAATAAGCAAAATTGAAATTGCAAGAAAAGCTTGGTTTAGTCAAGTCCATATACATATACATATATGAATATCTTTATCTGTGTATTTGTCCATAGAACGGTAACTTGCTTCAAGTTCCTTAACAAGAGCCCAGTAAAGCCTTCAAGCGTAGGAGCTGGTGATGGCGCTGGCTTGCTTGTACTGCGCAGAGCCCCCACAGCGTAGCAGTATCAGCCCCTGGGCCGCATGTAGGGTTCAGGGTTTAGGCGGTTGAAGTTTTAGGGTTTAGGGTTGGACCCTGGATGTCCTACTTTTTGTGGGGATATACCCTAGAAATATGTAGGACCGAGCCCAGAAAAGGAAGGACTGGTGGGGTTTAGGGTATCTGGCTTTTTGATTTTGGGAGGTAAATAGGGAGACAGATTGGGATTATTAGGGTGTTGTGTAGGCATTTTACAGAGATATACAGGGATGATATGAGGCTTTATAGGAATTAAACACACTAGGTCCCCTGAATCCAAGAAAACATCACCAGCGTAGGGATCTAAACGCTAAACCCAATACCCTAAACCCTGAACCCTAAACCTTAGCAAACCCAAAAACCTATATCCTAAACCCTAAACCCCAAAACCTATACCTAAACCCTAAACCCGAGCAGAGATCCCAGGTGACCTGAGGCTCCGCAGCGTGGTGTCCGGGGCCATGGAGGATGGCGCCTTGGAGTTGCTATGCGCCCTGACTGCAGACTCGGCTCAAAACTTCGCAGGTTTAGACCAGACCTGAACCCCAAAACTCCTTGGGACCTAGCTTGGACCTTAGACCCTTAACCGTTTGGGATTCCCTTGTATTCCTATTATAGGTAATTATGGGTTAACCCTTAGTAGGGGTCCTAAGTGCCACGTAGAAAAGTAGGCAAAATAATTGCCCAAAACATCTGAAACTTGCCAAGACGGCAATTTTGGGGGTTCAGGTAGGGTTTAGGGTTTAGGGTTTCGAGCCCTAGTTCCGCTACGCAGAAGAAGCGGAAGAAACATAACCCTTGCTTTTTTCAGCAGTCCCTACAAAGAATGAAGAGATCTGAGGACGCTCGACTCATCCGACCCCAGCCTGCAGTAACTAACCCAGACCCAACAAACCCCCTCCCCTTAATAGGGATTATAATAGGGATCCTAATATTAAGACCCTTAAAAGGAGGGGGTTTATTAATCATGGGTTTACATTAATGATGGTTTTTTCGGCTGTCTAGCAGCCCGGGACCGGACACTCCTACAAGTATTTCCCCTTCAGAGGGGATAGATCCCTCTTAAAGGGACTGCAGTAGTCTTTGTAGGGCCTTTTTTCTGCATGTTGGTTTGGGGTAGTGACATGCCTGTATATCCCTTCATCCCCATCATATTCCAAGAGCCCCAATGTATCCATATAGCTACTTCAAAGGCGCTTTCGGAGAGTTCCAAGTTAGTTCGGGCAGGGCATCTCAAAAAGGTCTAAAGCTTTTACACCCTAAATTCTCCCTACAAACCTCCATGAACAGTGGCGTCCATGCTGCCTTAGGGTTAGCCTCTTGGAAGGTGCTGTGCCGCGGTTGTTCGACATTCTTTCGGCAGATCCGGCGGTTAGGACCTGTTTCCAGGTCGGGTGTGGGCTGTAGGGTTCAGGGCTTGATGCCCTACTACACCCCCTATACTATGCCCCTCCAGAGCAAGGTATCGTTCTCAATTTAATGTCCAAATGTACAGTCGTTGGGATGAGGGTGTGGGGCTTTTGGGTAGCTTAGGTTTTTTGTCTGTTTTTCCACGTACAATGATTGGAATCAAGCGACGGCATACTCTTATGAGATTAGGGCTGTTCAGGGATGGCTGCAAAATTTTGGGATTCCAGGCTTACCCTTCCCTAAACAAACATGTATCCCCATATAGTCCCTTGTAAAGCAGGACAGTAGTCTTGGTAGTGCTTTTGGTAGATCTTATGCCAGTCTACGAGATGGTACCCGGAATCCTAGAGCCCAGGTGGCCCCCCCACCCAGTAATAGTCACTATAAGGGATAATACGGATCATATTA
Organism: Symbiodinium pilosum; assembly: GCA_905231905.1. NCBI lineage: Eukaryota > Dinophyceae > Suessiales > Symbiodiniaceae > Symbiodinium > Symbiodinium pilosum. The sequence goes on along the minus strand of CAJNIZ010033403.1, from coordinate 60,251 downwards.
GTGGGGTTTAGGGCTTAGGGTTTAGGGCTTAGGGTTTAGGGTTTAGGATCCCAGGGTCCTCCTATATTCCTAGTACACCACTATTACAGCGGGGGGGTCCCCCTAACCTAGACCCTCGTTTATGATAGTTCAGCATACGTTAGACAGTCTCATCCAATAGTAGTTTCCATTTTTTTCCATTATCCAATATAGAACCCCAATATACACCCTAATAGTAGCCCAATATATAACCCCTAAGCCCCACTCACCATAGGTTCCACCACCACCCCCGGCATGCTACACCCCCCAGCTTTCCCTGAATTACCCTTCTTGGGGGATAGTTAGATTAGATCTTGGCAGTAGAGGGGAAGAGGTGGTAGGGAACCCATGAATACACCTAGGATGACACCCCGTTGCAGCGCAGAAGCATACAGTCGAAGAGGTGATACCACAATCTCGGATTTGCGGGCACGGTTAGGGTTCAGAGTTTAAGGTTTGGCTGTTGGAACTTGAACCTCTGGATAGACCCGGTTGACAGTCCAAGTTATACTTGATTCTCCACTATTCTAGTCTAGTTGTGAAGCTTAGCTCAACCCTAAACCGTAAGCTTTTCTACGTCCGTCCAACCCGGAACCCCCCACTAACCCTCCAACCCCAAACCCAAAGCCCTCCTACATCAGCTGTCCTCCGCAGGTGTCGGCAAGCTATTTGGTTCCCTACCTTTGCGAAATGCTGGGCCGCCTGGATATGGCAGGCAGTGCCATGAAATCTTCTGCTGAGTGCCTCGGATCGAGCGTAGGGTTTTTATGGCTTCAGGGCTTAGAAGTTTTCGGTTTTAAGGCTTATATAGGGTTCTGTACCCAAAGTCATGGAACCAATGTGACGACTTGGGCTTCAGCACGTGCCTTCCCCTCATAAAAGCAGAACTTTTCCTGTGGGAGCATGGCCAAAATGTTGGGCCTGATGTTGATACTTTACCATGCACGCGAACATAGAACACGAATTCGCCATTACTGCAAACCCGCCCTAAAATGCCGATGTTCTGATCCTTACGCAATTGTACAGTTTACCGCAAAGCTATCCAGGCCCCTACAGTAGGTAGGACTCAAAAGCTAGATCCGCTATGTAGACACCCAGACTGTAGAATCCCCCTATAGGTCCCTGAAGTTGTATCATTTTGGGTGTCTGGGTGTTTGCGAAGATCATCTTTCCAAACTGGGATGGGAACGGCGCGAATTGATTTTGGCAGCTATCCTGCATGCCTTCTCTGCAACATAGCCCCCAAAGCCCACCCAGACACGTCCAGGGAGCTTCTGAAGAGCCCACAGACCCACAAATATACCATGACCTACCTGGACCTACCTTCCTGTTGAAGGCTATTTCGGGGAAGTCCTGGCAGACCACCCTAAACACTAAACCCTAAATTCCTATAAACCCTAAACCCTAAATCCTATAAACCGTAAACCCTAAACCCTAGCTGCAGGCAAGAGGGATATCAGCCACTCCTACCAAGTAACAGCCCTGGCCCTGAGCCAACTGTCTCCGGCGAGGCGAGGTTGATACGGACGCTTCAGGAAGTGGAGATTGTTCTAAAGCATTGAAGGGGGGGGTACGGAATATACATGAACATACTACCGTTAGTTTCTCAAAAGTTGCCTATGGGGCCCTTTCACCTGAAGAAGCTATATCCCTTTTTGAGAAGGTGGACTTTCCGTGCGGAGCTCATGTCAGACCGATGTTGCAGGGAACAGATCATTGTCCACAGGAAAGATCGGTCTAATGAATTTGGGGCATAGGATAGTGGCTATGACAACATGAAAATTGAATGAGAGGAATTCACCCAATAGCAATGGGTATCGTCATCAGATGCGATTGCAGCAGAAGTGCACTCGAGTCTGCTACTGGTAGCAACCCGAAATCTACTCCAGCTGAGCTTGAGCACGCTAGTTTGCTCGGCAACATGGTGATCATGTCTGGTATGCCTCTTAAGCTTCGAAAGCCAAGCCATTTTTGCTGTCTCAGATATGATACAGAGGTTTCCAGGAACCCTTAAGGAGACATTGTTCCCCAAAGCTCCGAATTGGTTTGGTCCTCATTGGATGGAGGGATCCCCTGAAGCCCAATATAGAAGCCTGAGAAACTACCAACATGATGGTCATGATGGTCTTAGCTAGATTCCTTGGTATAGGATACCTCAAGGAGACCTCAAGATTATGTTGGAAGTGATGTCGGCCCCTACGGTACGCCGTAAACTTGGCCGGCTTGCTTGTTCCACATGGCCTTCGCTTGGAGGAGGTGATCAATGCCGCAATCGAATCACTGCTGCGGTGTTTGTTGCTAGCTGCCTCTTGTTTGAATTATTCTTAGCAAGTATTTTCTTTTTGTGAGCTACGGTATCAAGTCCTCACAAATCTTCACGCACGACTGTACGCAGACTCTAGTCGCCCAGGATCTCGTGATTGCGTCAATGCCCACCCCCGGAGTTCAGCGCACTGCGCACGTCCTGGTGAGGGATCCTGTAGTCAGTGCTAAACCTTAAGTCTGAATTCTAAACAGCAATTCCCAGGTGGTGCGCGTTCCCATCACGAAAGACAGTCCTGCTTTCAATTGGAATCATGTAAGACTGATTTCCCTATATCCTATGACTCTAGATGGACTAGGGCCTCTTTGCGGTTCATGAAGTCCCCGAAGTCTGGCTAAGGTGCAGAATCTGGATTCTGCGGACGTGTCGAGCTGCTCACATGCACTTCCCCTGCCTTTCTGATGCTTAAGGGAGAGTGGGGGAAGGAATACAGGTACTATTGTTGCTTGGACCCCAAAAGTATGTCAAATCATGGCCTTTATGGCTGCTATGATGGGTTTAGGGCCATTACTTTACATACTTTTGGGGTTTAGGTAGGGTTTATCTGAGGGGTTGTCGAGATGATCATCCCTCGCAGCAACTTGTGTGGTTACCAGTATAATACGGCCCCTAACATTTGGAGTACCCCAAGGCAACCCCAAATTCCGCAAACTCCTGAATAGGGATTATGGCAACAGTCCATTCCCCCTTGACTAATTACCAGTACCGTAAGCTGCTTGTCTCGTAGCGTACGAAGTCCATGGCCAAATCAATCCCTCAAGGTCTGTTCGGCTGGACTGCGCCCATTGCTTTAGCTATTTGAATCAAGACTCTTTATGCACTTCTACAGCCATGAATACAAACACATGGAGGCTCTAGCTAGAGCTGTTCAAAGACAATTTGGGTACCTAAACCCTTAACCCTGAAGTGGGCCGCGCGCGCGCTCTCAGCATGGATGTCCGCCGTGTGGCATTTTGCATCATCCAATCCGTAAGAACTAAATTGTTGTAGGGTCTCGGAATAGGCAGAATTTGGAAGCCTGGATAATTTTCTCCCCGTAGGACCCAGATAAAATCAAAGTATAACATCTCCCAAACCCTATCAGAATTATATTGCACCTGCAGTTAGATGTACAGTGTTCAGTGCATGCTGCCAACACCAAAGGCTGCTCGAGCCATTTGCAGCATTTCGCTCCCCAGATGCCGTTGGAACATGTTGATGTGGTTGGTACGTGGGCCAAGCGTTTAGAGTTTAGAGTTCAAGCTTTAGGCCGTAGGGCTTAGGGTTAAATCCCGAATTCTCAACCTTACAGACCCTCATAGCTGTATAAATCTCTGAGAACATCTAGAGATGGAGTCCTTTTTGGGGATACCCACCACTAAGCCCCAAGCACTCAGTTAAGAGTCGTCTCTAGGCATGGGTCACGTCCCTTGCAGCAAGTGCCACCACAATAGGTAATAGGAGTTATAGCAGCGCCTTAATAATGATCCCTATAAGGACAGTCTGTAAAGGGGAATAAACCAAGGCATACCATATCAACGACTTTACCTGTGTAACCTTGAGATTTGTAACCTTGGGATTGGGGTTCTAAACCCTAAAACCCTGTACACCCTTTTTTCCATGGCTAGGCATCCAAACCCATGAGTACATAGGGACCGAAGTAATTCCCAACGCTTTGTCTTGGTTTGTTGGAGGCACCCTAATAGGTCTAGGGTTTAGCGGGTTTAGCGTTTAGGGTTAGGAAGTTGGGACCATAGTATTGGTAATCATCCCTAAACATGTGTTTGTAACCTAGTTTCTCTTCAAGTTTGCATTTGCTGTTCTGTCTGGTTTTCACTGATTGGGGGTAATATCCCTAAAGCCTTCATACCTGGTTGAAGTTAATTGGAGTGAGCATGCTGTTGGTAACCACCCAGGTGTAGGCGCCCTACATAGCTCTAAGGTATCAAGTATGGGCCCCTAACATGGACCCTAAGGCCTTCTGGAGGGAGTCTAGGGACCCTAAACCCTAATTCCTAAACCCTAAACCTATAGTAGGTACGTAAGCATCCTAGTGTTTCAAGGACCCCCCCTATGGTTTCAACCTTAGAATAATTCCAGGTGCAGGAAGGCCTCCAGTCCGAAGTGGAGGGAAGCAGCAGGCAGAGCATTGCGCAGAAGGCCCCGTGTTCTCCATTGGGGCCTAGGGTTTTGGAGTTTGGGATTTCGGTGCTTAGGGTGTGGGGTTTGGAGTTTAGGGGTTACGGATTTAGGGTTTGGGTTTTAAGGTCTAGGGTGGTGGAGAAAGAGTGGAAGTGAACATGGAAAGTGAAACGGGACCTAGGACCATAGAGTGGTTGTATAGGGTTATGGGTTTGTAGGCAGGGAAAACCACGCTACAACAAGGCCGTAACAGATAATCTCTCGTAGCTACTGTTACAGATAAGATTCATGTTCATAGTATACATACCTCAGAGAGTGTAGGGATGAAGGTCAAGGGCTTGAATATAGGTTTAGGGTTTAGGGTTTAGGGGGTTAGGGTGAAGGGAAATTTAGCGGAGGGAAGGACTAGGGTATTAGGGTGTGGGGTTGAGGGTTCCTGAGGCTTAGGGATTATGGGCTAGGGTGTCGACAAGTGATGAACAAGACTCATTCTCCTTTCTTCGAGGCTGCATTGTAGGACTTGGGTCTTTGCGAAACAACGTGTCACCATACTGGGTTCCCGTTGTTGTTTTGTATTGTGAAGAGCACGTTATTTGCTATGTAACGTGAGGCAGGGCATTTCAGCATTGATATCGCTGCTACATGTAGTAATTAGTTTTGCTGTCGTTTGCCAGAGTGAGGTTGATGGTTGTTGCTTCACATGGGGCCATCCATTCTCAGGGCAGAAGGCCCTGGGTAAAGTAGCCCTTAGCACATGTTACAAGGATAACGACAGGTTCTACCAAACCCAGTGCGAGGCAGCGCCACTTCCCCTTAGCGCGCGTGGAAAGTCCCAGACATCCCAAATCCCTATAATCCCTATAGTTTCCATGTTCTTCTCCGTTATCCCTATATAACCCTAAACCCTAGATAGTGGTTTCCATGTTCTTTTCCATTTTGCCTAGATTGCACCCTAAACCCTAAATAGTAGTTTCCATTTTCTTTTCCATTCTCCCTATATTCTTTGAAGGCCAACTTCCCCGTCATGTGATTGAAGGGATACGTACGACATACAGCCTGAGGGTTAAGGGGTTACGGTTTAGGGTATGTTCCTCCGGGGTATTTCAGGCGTGTCGCAATGATAGGAAATACTTGCAGCCCGTGGCACAGGCTTTCCTCAGGCATCGATGCAATGTCGCGCGTACGTGTCCACTGAGTAAGCTGTGTGGGCACTACAAAGACAAAGTAAACCAAAGGTCGACTTTGGGAAGCTACACCCCTAGACGCCCATGTAGCTCCTTATAGCCCCTATAAGATATTACAATGTACTATATAACCTCTATATAACCCTAATATTACCTAATGGGTCACTAAGCCCCATGAGTCCATGAGCCCGAATACTTGAGACTCTTCTGCGCTATCCTTCTCACGCTGTAGCGATGAGGTGCTCAACCTGGTACCCATTGGGGTAATATTAGAGGGTTTAGGGTTATATCGGGGTTTTATTGGGATAATGGTACATAAAGTGGTAACTACTGTAGTATGATAGGGTTAATAGAGGGGATATATTGGGGTTATATTGGGGATAATGGAAAAGAACATGGAAAGGACTATAGCATAATAGGGTCATACATACTTCTCTACACGCGCAGCTCTTTCTTGATGACTTCTGCTAACTGTGTTTGTAGCGTTAGGATTTCATCCATTCCGCCAACCGCATTTCCGCTTCAGGCCACGAACGCTGAATCAAAACACCACCTTGCACATAGTGCCGAATTAGTAAAAAGTGCAAGGGTAAGAACTGTGCGTAGCAGCGGGGTTTAAGGTTTGCCTTGGACTGGGTTTAAGTGTTTAGGGTTTTAGAGGGGGCGGGGGTTGGCCGTTGCGATGCTTACTAGACTATTTGGACTATAGTTGAATACAGATTCTGATAAAAAAAAAAGCCAATAAGAAAAGATGAAACAGGACCATTTCAATGGTGAATTTTCTCTCAACTCAAGAAACAGGCTATGGGGACGTACATTAAGATCATTCCTTCGTTCCATACCCACAAGTTCACCTGGATCAATCCCTGAACCGAAAATCCAAACCATGAGTTGGTGGATATTGCACCACTATTCGAGTCCCCACAGATTGTACCTGAAGGTTGTGTCACTTAATAGGGGTCCTACCATTTGTGTATGACTGTTTTTTGTGTTGGGGACCAGTATCCAACGATGCCAGGTTCAGTTGTTGATTGGGGCAAAAGGCCTGATTCGGCAGCTGGAGGCTGCAACCGAAGGAGCCGTGATGCTTGTAGATTTAGGATTTGACCGGAACACCTGGTCCATAACGGCCATTATGCGAAATAGTGTTTCCTACCTTTTTCCTTATATGTAGACGTGCAGGAAAACTCGTTACTTTCCCCAAACGACCTTTAGACCAGTAATTATCTAGAGCTTACTCGGAGTTGAAGGGGCTCTTTCTTGAACATTGTGGCAAGGGCGGTGCGGATTCCGTGGTTACGTTATCTAGGTTTACAGGTTGTCCATCTGCGGGGTGGCCACGAACAACGATCCTACATTATATATGGATAAAATGTCGAAGCAGCCTGCTACAAAATCCTTAGTAGGGACGTCTCGGGTACCTAACTTGTTCAACCAGTTCTTGCGGTAAGCCATGGATCGTGTCGGGTCATTGGTTTTTCATATTGCGATTTTATGGTGTCTGTCAGGTTGATCCTATACAAGCTTGCATGTTCAATATGGGATTTTTTCTCAAAATGATCGTCTGTAATCCCAAACAGGGACCCGCATCACCTTGTCATATAGTTTCCATATACTTGTAGGGGCCCCAGTCCCTAGATTGAGAAGCTAAGGTTTATCAACTTTTCTTTTCATCGATCTCGGGGTGTTGCGGCTTCTGCATTGAGGGAGTATACAGGGTGCTGATATTTTCAGGTAGCACTCTCGCAAGTCTATTCAGCAGAGGCTCAATGAGAGTTGGTTAGGCTTCATATAATTAAACCCTAAACCCTAAACGCTAAAGTATCCATGTGAATGCTTCAGGGAGGAGGGATGTGGTAGTTTCCCAAAAAAGGGGGGACCCCAATGACCCTGATACAGTATAATCCTGAATCTGGGGGCCCCTCAACGGGTCCCTAATTTTGGGAAACCCTAGACCCTAAACCCTATATAGCACCTAGAAAACTCTTTTAAGGTGCCCCGAATTTGGGAAATCCCAATCCTTAAGCCCTATATGACCCCTATGAGGCCCTTTACAGGTACCCCCTAATCTTGGGAAATCCTAATCCTTTAACCTCATATAACCCCTATGAAGCCCGGTAAAGGTACCCCTAATTTTGGTAAACCCTAAACCCTAAACCCTAAACTCCCTTATGGACTTGCTTAACATTTTGGGGATTTGGGTGAGGGCTTTTGCTGGCTATTAGGAGGAGATCTTCACTTCACAGGGCTTGCACCCTCCAGTTTTAGGGTTTGGGGGTTTAGGGTTTAGGGGTTTAGGGTTTAGGGGTTTAGGGTTTAGGGTGGATTAGGGTTTAGGGGGGTTAGAGTTTAGGGTGGATTAGGGTTCAGGGGTTTAGGGTTTAGGGTGGATTAGGTTTAGGGGTTGAGGGTTCAGGGTTTTCGAGACTTTGACGACCTTAACACATGACCCCTTCGTAACCCCTAACGCCTAGCACCTATGCAACCCTAAGCCCTAAACCCCGATGTAACCCTAACCCCGAATACCTTGTTAACCCCTTAATCCAGCCCATCAACAGTAAGTTGGTGGAAAGGAAATGACGGGAATGCTGGCGCGACTCCTGGACTGGAGAAGCCCCTACTTCAGGCCGGCTGTTGATGGTTCAGGATCCCTTTCAGGGGCTCTGGTAGGGATTTTAGAGAGGTTTAGGGTTGCAATTAGGGGCCTGAATGCTTATCAACAAACGGGCACTCAGACGGAGAAGAAATGGAAGATGACATGGAAACTGAGATTACATGGGGGCGCGGGGTTGAAATTTGAAAAGATTGCGGAGGTTCAAGCTATTAATCAGGAGCCTGTTTGAGCAGAATTGGTGTTTGGGGGTGTATTCTACTATAAGCATGTATGTGTTATGAAGATAAGGTGTTGGTAAGACTTTATGCTGCTGGCTAGGGTTGATGACAATTGTGTAGTTACTCCTGCCAAGGACAATGATCACGGGTGCTGACACAGATGCGCATGAGCTAAATGCTATGCCAAGCTTGGTTCTCAAAATCTCATACTGGGTTTAGGGTACCCCCTAAACCCTAAACCCTAAACCCCAAACCCTGTATTACACAACCTCCAGTATTGCCAACTCCCATGTTGTAAAAGCTGCCATAGACTCATCCTTTGTGGCTCACCCTTCTGCGGCAAGGACTCTTAGTATAAACCCAGGTTAAAGAGGTTCTTCCAAGCACGCTCTTTGAATGGGCCGGATTCTATTCACCCAACGAGTATGCGTTGTGCACAAGGCGATGATTGGACTCGGGGTATTATACCTGCAGGGCAGTACAATTACCACAATCAGGAAAATTTCGCATGCCCCAACCACTGACGCCTGAAAAAATGGCTCCCAAGACAACCCAATCTTCAAGACAGTGCCCTCCTTCTGGGTTGCTGTTAAGGAACTTAAGCTAAGTTACTATATTGGGGAAACCCTATTATTTACTATATGTACCCAATATAGTAACTTAAGTTAAGTTCCTTAACAGCAACCCAGCCTTTTGTGAGTGTGGAGGAAGAGACGAGCTGAATAAGGAGCGGACCTAACGAAGACCTAGCGATGTACTCACGGGCTATACAAGACTGCGGTCCTTCTCAAAGGAGCCTGCTTGGGGTTCGGTGTCGCTTGGCCCCGCACTATCATGTGGCCTTCGAATTCTTGTAACCTAAGCTTCTCAGCACCAAACTCTTGAACCCATGGCTCCCCTGAAGAGCAGGTTGCGGTCGAATCGGGCAGTCTACCAGCCGTGAACTTTCTGCTGTCAAAGCGGGCAGACGTGACTGGAACCTTTAAAGCAGTCGAGGGATCTGCGCTGTCTCTCTACTGGTTCTGGATGTCTATCAAGTCCTCCACGATTGCTCTATTAAATGCTTGGGGAGCTGTTCTGTCATGTGAGCTATGGTCGAAGTTCCGGGGATTGAGGGGGATACTAGGAGTTTAGACTATAGCGCATATATGCGTGTCTATAGATGCTTTTCACGTTCTCAACAGCTCTAGCTAGCACCTTTCTGCTTGGCCAGTACATAGGTGATATGGTTGATACAAAATGTCCTCCATGAACCCTAGTCTAGTACCTTTTACCATGGTGTTGTACTTGGTATACGTAGTGTTTGCAGGACTTAGTATCAACAGCATCACTCCATGCACAAGAGCTCCTCTGAGGTGACTCAACGAGCTAGCACCGGCCATTCAGCTTTTCATGTGGCGCTTTCTAGCGGCGACGTCGATGCACTGTTACCGGCAGCCTTGGAAGAAGAACTTGTCTGGTTTTGCTGTACCATACTATCAGCATAAGGAAGCCAGACGTGAGATTATTGGGAAATTCCTTCTGCGTACGGCTCGAAGACTAGACGACCACTGCCATTGATAAACCGCCTCCTCAGCTAAAACGAAATCATGGCGCTCCTTTGGTGAAGTTTTGGAAGCCTAGGCTGGCCCTTGAAGACCGCCTCAGCACACCAAGCATGCCTGATACAGAGCTCTTCAATGGAAAAGGCTGTGAGGGTGGACACGACCTGGAACCGCACATCGGCTGGCACTTAACCTGGTGAGTTGCAGATGTAGGGTTTAGGATCCAGACGTTGCGATATTGAGAGCTTTCAGACTCCAAGCAGGAATCACTGGAAGTTGGATACTTAATAAAGGCCAAGATTGATTTTCTTCCTTAACGCGATCACTCCTATCCTACTCTTACTACTACAACGACTTGCTACTGCCAAGGTTTCTTTTCTTGTAACTGTTGCTGTTATTGTTCCTAAGAACTGCTGTGGCTATGACAGCGCCGTCGCCCACGAAGACAGTTACTGTCATTTGAGAACTAGAAGTGATAGTACGACGAGTAGCAGCAGTAGTAGTAGCAGCAACAGCTGCAACAATGTACTGACCAAAACCACAAGGCTACAAAGACCATGGCTCGAAACCGCAGCGAAGCATCGCAAAAAGACAGTGCTTGATGCCACCAAACAAGATGTACTTTTTTATGGCACAAATACGTAGACGTGAACATATGTACAGGTGTACACACACATCAAATTTTCTGCATGGTTTCTAGGAGGCACATCTGCAAATACACATAGATGCATGTAGATATTTTGATACGTATATGCGCATGTCTGCGTATACGCACATTCTGCACATACGATGTTGCATATGAACATGCGGTGGGACGGTCACCTGGAAAGGTATAGCGCAAGCAGCAGCAAGGGCACCGTGAATGTGCGGTTGGGCTACTGGACACGGACTAGGCCGCCCTCGTCCTGGACCACTTTGTCTTATGGGTTTGGTGTTTAGCTATGGTTCAGGGTTGTTGGGTCAAGGTTTCAGATTCTAGAGGGATACTATGAGAAGCTCAAATGCCTCCCCATTCCCCCGAACCGAGTCCTGTTTCGGACAGGGATACTATAGTCCCCTAAACAGAGTAGGATGCTATCATCCTTAATTATGCGCTTAGTACTTTCAATGACAAGTCTACTCTTACTTTCTCAAACCACCCAAAAGCACTACTCCTTGAGGTCTAGATTTTATTGATTTTCGACAGTCCAACCCCCACGTACAGGGGTCCACCTTTCCATCTACGTCTTCGGCATGGTCAGCTGGTGGCCACATTGCTGACAGGGGAGGAGGTGGCTGGGTTTGAAAATCTTGGGCCTATATTGATATAGAGGTTATATAGGGATAATGGAAAATAAAATGGAAATTACTATTTCGGGTTTAGGGTTTAGGGCTCCCTACACATCCTTGTGGGCGACCTTCAATAGTCTGCTTGTAGTTTCCAAATACTTGAAGCCTATTCTTTGAGGGGTAGACTCGTAGGAGGGTCAGGGAGACTTAGTAAGCATATACCTATAGCCCCTGTACACCCCATCTAAGAACCTTGGTTGTCCCCAATGAGCCCCTCTGGCCCTGCAAGTAGACTCAAAACGCACTTTGCGCGGGTCCCCAAAACCCCCAAACCAATAAACCAAAAAGATTAAAACCCTAAACCTACAGCTAAGGGGCACCCCCCCCTCCTCACTGAGAGATACTCCAGGTGTGGTGTTGCGACTCGCAAGTGGAGATTGGAAGCCAGGTGGGGTTAGGGTTGTTTAGGGTTTGGGGTTTTTAGGGTTTGGGTTTTTAATGTTTAGGCTGTTTCTCAGAACAACCTGCATAGGGATTTGTAGGGACTCTATAGGGATATTACTCAAGAAGCGGAAAATCAGCTTGAAAGGTTCATCGGGATGATATTTAGAGATTTACGGGGTACAGGTTTTCCATAACTTTGGGGGTCCCTTTTTGTGGGCCCCAATAATAGGGCGTATGATTCTTTGGGTCTAGAATACCCTATAGTTCAGGTATTTCCCAGAACAGATCCCCACATAGCCGCGGGTGCGCCAGAGTTAACTTTACTTATTGTCTTGTATACCGTTATGGGTACTTTTTCACAATAATGCACAGTAGATTTTACAAAGACCACAAACTCAAAACCTTAAGCCCTGAACCATAACCTCTAGACCTTAAAACCTAAGCCCTAAATCCTAAACCTTAAACCTCAGACCCTTAACCCTAAATCCTAACCCTTAACCCTCAGTCCTTGTGTAAACTACCTGAGGTTGGGATCCGCTGGGGTTCTTGGGACAAAGCACAGCAGCGCTGGGCCCAAGGCATGCAGGGCCCTATGAGGATGGTTCTGGAGGCAAGCGGTTTAGGGTTTTAGAGTTTAGGGTTTAGGGTTGAGGGGTTTGGGGTTTAGGGTTTTAGAGTTTAGGGGTTTAGGGTTTAGGGTTGAGGGGTTTGGGGTTTAGGGTTTTAGAGTGTAGGGGTTTAGGGTTTAGGATGGTTCTGGAACAAGCTGTGGACAGGGGTTTGAAGGGAGCTATATAAGCTGGAGTCTAAACTCCTTATAGGGGGTTGTATGGGAGACTTTTCTAGGGGGATAATGGGAATTTCGACTATAGCTCATATAGGGCATAGGGATTCTTTGAAGGGGTGATCTAGCTGCTAGCTATTGTCAGCGATACAATTATTTAGGGTTGAGGGTTTGGGTCTAGGGCTTGGGGGGTAAAATGTCCATCTACATAATCCATAGTTGGGGATTTTGTAGCGATATTACCCCAACCATGGAGAACCAAATGCACAAGAGAAAGAACATTGAAGCTGGGAGTATGTAGGGATGGTTTTTACGGTTTGGGGGTTAAGGGTTCCCATAAACCTTAGTATCCTCTTAGGCCCCTAGGCTTCCCCTTCTTGGGGAACCTTCCCAAAAGAGTGTCTCAAGAGCTTCACATGCGCACAGGTTAAGGCGAAAGATGCTTTGCTGATCATGGGCGAGGAGATGGCCCATTATTCACACTGGAACACAGCTGGCTACGAAGGTCAAGTTCTTTTTGATAACACCAGCGTTCTCTTTGATGGAGAAGGGGACAGAACTCGCCGGGACAGCTTGGATTATGTGAACGTGTACAGCCGTGAGGCACTAATCGATGGCCAGCAATACTACGAGTTTAATCTACGGAAGGTGGTTTGCAACACATATGTGGGTCTGATTGTGCCAGAAGCCGTACGCACAAGAGGTGGCAGCCATGATGGTGGCCGGTATGACAGATGGTGTGTCCGTTTCAAGCCACAGCACGGCAAGAATGAGCTCATGAAAGGCTCAAAAACCACAAAGATAAAAGGGCAGCTGCGACCGCATTCCAACAAAGTTGGCATGTTGGTGGACATGACCAAGCGGGCGGTCGTGTTTTGGCTGAATGGGGAACCTCTGTGCGATCCCATATGTGACCTGCCAGAGACGCTATACCTGCTTGCTACCTTGGATACGGAGGGGGATCACCTGGAGCTCTCGCAGCCCAGTCCTCCCCAAAAGGCAGTTGACAGCTTGGCAAAGCTACCCCCATGTGGCGAGGTCCAGTCCTGGATGTGCGATGACTGCTTGTGCACGTGCCTAGCATGTCAAGTAGTAGACCTCTTCCATGCTATGCTTGGGTCAGTAGGCCGGTAAACACACTGGCCTTTGGCTAGCTGGGAACGAAGGAACGGAAAAGAAAGTGGAAATTATTGTAATGGGTTATGTAGGGACTACTGTAAGGATCCATTCCTTCAAGCCAGAGGCCAGTACGTTGACCTTCAAAACCCACTGCATGCAGGTAGCTCTTACACATAAATGACAACTCTTGCTCAGGGATTCCGCATAGCATCTTCTAAGATTATCCCTTGGTATCTAAGAAACCCTAAAACCCTAAACCCTGTCTATGACCGTTGCTCCCTAGGTCCTACCCAGCATCGTAGGCCATACACCTGACACCCTCATCCCCAGGGAGGCGAAAATTAGAGTTATATTGGGGTTATATAGGGAAGAATCAAAAAGAACATGGAAACTACTATAGTAATAGGTGTATATCTTGGGGTTAAATTGGGATAATGGAAAATAGAATGGAAAATTAGGTAGGCAAAATACAAGTTAAAACAAGGCAAGAGTTCATTGTCCTCTTTCACTATAGTCTTATTGGCATTCCTCCTGTTTGGCAATATGAGCCATTCGTCTAAACTCCTAGTATCCCCCTTAATGACCCCTACAAAAGTCCCCTATCTAATCCCCTACGTAACCTCTCTTCAAGGAGCTTAGACTCTAGCTTATATACCTACGTCTAGGTATAGCCGCCTCCAGACCACAACGCAAGTCGCGCGCTGGGCATGTCGAAGATGCGGAGCCAACCTATGCGAGGGCTGTCGCTTGGGTATTGGCAACCTCCCCAATGGTTCCCTGGATGAGTTAGGGTTTAGGGTTTAGGGTTTAGGGTTAAGGGTTTGGGGTATTAGGTAAGGGTTTGGGGTATTAGGTAAGGGTTTTCAGCTTAGGGTTTCACGGCTTAGGCCTTGGGGTCTAGGGGCGGGTTTGGGGTATTAGGTAAGGGTTTTCAGCTTAGGGTTTCACGGCTTAGGCCTTGGGGTCTAGGGATTGAGGACGTTGAGGACTGAAGCTTAGGCTTTACTTTTTCGCATGTAGGGTTTGAAAAGCATAGTCGGTTTGTTGCATGATCAAATCCAATTGGGCCTCGAAGGTTATTTTGCAGCATCAGCCCAAGTTTTAGACAAGGAAGTGTCCCATATGCTGGGCATATTTGTGGGGGCAGCCTGACATGCGGAATTACCATTTATAGATGCAAAGAACGTTGGCATTAGTTATATTGACGCGCAGTGTAGCGCATTGTGCAAAGGAGAGCTAGTTTCCAAGCATCGCCCTCGCAGTGGCCCAGGCTACTGCGGTTTGAGCCTGAGCGCTTGGCAAGATTCCGGCACGTTGGCGGTTCATGAAGATGCTGCGTCCGTGCTAGGCTTCCGCATGATGCTCTCAAAGCAGTCGTCCTCAAAGCAGTCCTTTTCTCAGACCCGAAAAGGATCTTAGGGGGCGGGAAAATATGTGATACGGGCTCAATTGTCTACTAGGGCACTCGCTCGGGAAATGCAACGTGCGAGATCCCTTGACGGTCTTTTTTGGTTTTTTTTTGGTCAGAACCCTACAGCTCGGCTCACCCTAGAGCTTTGCTTTCGCTAAAGAAGACCACACTAAGGCAGATGTGCTGGAGCAGGGGTCAAGTTATTGACAGCGTCTTTCTGGCTACCCTGGCCAATCATGGCACTTTTGTGCTGCAGCTGCTGCTGAAGCTACGCGAAAATTCGTGACCTGGCTCCATAGCAAGAGCATGGGACTGATTACCGGCAAGCCTGCCTGGGAAGAGCCGTAAAGTAGAAATAGTAAAAGTGATCATAAGTCATAACAGTAGTACTAATAATACTACTTCAAATAGCAAAAATACTAATAGTACTGTGAATATTGTTGATAGTAATGATACATAAAAGTAGAGGGGAAAGCACCTCAGGAACGCCGATGTTCCGATTTCATTCGTCGGCCGTTTCAACTTGCCAAGTCTTCTGACCAAGCCTTCTGTGGAGAAAGTGGCTACTAAGCGCATATGGAATTCTTGTACCCTTTTGCGGTTGTTTTCCCGTTGCGAGAGCCTCCTTGACTCCTTTACCGTTTAACGCCCAAGCATCAACAAGATGAAGAATACGCCACCCCAAGAGCATTATGGTGGTGCTTGTCATAGTGCTGGTGTTGCGTCAGGCTAAGTTAGCCTTGTCGGTGGGGGTCTTCGCCGCTCGACCACTTGCCGTGGATGCAGTGCTGGTATTCCTCCAGGCACTAGCAGCAAAGGCAGCTGAAAAGGCGGATGACGGGGACGATGATGTTTTGAGAAACCAGGGGCTGATTTGGATAAGGCTTTTCAGTTTGCATTTAAACTTAACTCCCGTGCAGACCTTTACACGCTTATAGATGTTGAACGAGGCTTTACATAAAGGTATAGAACATGGGTCCGTGTAGGACGAATTTGGGGCTTACAACCCCACCGCAACATGGACCAGCACAAGAGATTCACTATTAATGGATTAGTTACAGAGCTCCGTAAGCGGCACAGACCCTGCCAGGGTCCCTTCACTGCTTGCAGAGTGTAGTATCATTTCCCAGTTCAGGGTGTAATTCGTGTTACCCTTAAACCCATAGAATCCTTATAAAGCAATGGAAAATAAGTTTCTATAGGGCCCCCGGACCTACCCTCGTGTTGTGGCATTCTGCAAAGCTTGGCTCAGGAGCAAAATCTTCAGCATCGGTGATGTCGTCAAGACCTTCGTTTCTTGATTCCGACGACGAGGAATCACGGAGAGTTTAGGGGTTGTGTGTACTGTAGGGGGCCGGCAAGGAAAATGAGGAATTAGCCCATGAAGCTTGATTCCAGTTCGTGTAAATGAGAGGTGTTATGTGGTCCTTCCCATGCAGTTGAGGAATCCTTGAGGGGCCTTCTATCCAATTGAGAATGTCATCGAGCTTCTGCACTTTCGTCGGTTTTCCATCCCATAACATGAATAATGCAGGGTGGTAACGTCAGTGAGGGTTGCGGTGTGGTGCAGGTGGTCATGCAGGGGTTGCGAGGACAGCGTGCGTGCGGGAGGTTGCAGGGAGGGCGGTCACAGGAGCGGCAGGGGGTTAGGGAGGTGCTGCTGACAGGGCACTGACGCGGATGTGGTCGCGAGGACGGGGTGCGGCCATGTGGTCGGGGCGGGAAGTGGTGGTCGCCAGGTTGCGAGGACGGTGTTCGCCAGGACGGAGGGCGGCAAGGATATGCGAGGGTAGAATGTCTCCTTGGCTCAGGTCCACGTCTCGTGTGGGATCAGGCAGGTTTTTTCTGGTCATAAGTTATGAGTCATAAGTTTAAAACGGTTAAGCTTTTTCAGGTGCTTACCCAGCTAACCAAAGGCCAGTTTTGGGTTCCTAGATTGACCTTCTTTTGGGGCTTCCTCAATGAGGACATGGAGCAACCAGACCAACAGAAATCGGGCAAGCTAGGCTGGGCTTGACGAAAAGCTTGGGGTCAGGGGTGCCATTTGAGGCCGAGGGACTAGGGTGATGTAGGAGGTTATATAGGGATAATGGAAAAGAAAATGGAAACTACTATAGTAGATTGGGGCTATATTAGGATAATGGAAAAGAAAATGGGAGCTATGATCCTAGATTCCTTGTAGAAGTCTGGTACATGGTACTTCAAGAATGGCACATTGTGATATTGCATTCATTCAGGCTTCTGCACTAGGGGGGTTAGGCAAGTTTTATGGCTGTGACGCTACAGTCGTCCCATTCCTCGCGTCAAGCGGCGATTTCGAAGTAGGGCGTCTTTCACCATGTAGCGAGGGTATTAGCCTTAGACATCCCTATATACTCAAATCCCTTTTTCCTTCTTGTATACGCCAAGTATGAGCTCCACCCATGGGGAACCTAACAGGATGGTTTAGATGGTTCATGCCTCAAAAGTGGAGCTAGGCCCCTGAAAAGCAACTCCAGACCCCTTTACTACCATAATGGAAAGCTTACTAAATGGGTGGTTTCCCAAAATTATGGGTACCTTTTGGGGGGGTACCCATAATAAGGATTATAGTATATTGGGGTCTATATTGGGGTCCTCTTATTTTGGGAAACTACCAAATCAAAAAGAATATCAAGTGGAAACTCGGGTCATACAGGAATCACCGTTATTGTGCTAGAGTCAATCCCCGAATGATACACCATTTTTTTCATTTTGAGGAGATGAGTTATAGGCACCCTTGACTGAGTGTTTAGGCGCTGGACAAGTTCACCTCGGCCTCACCCCAGTGCTTCAGACAGAAAATGGTCCGAAAGGGGCTTAATTTCAGGATCTGAAGGCTTTGGCAACATGATGCCATTTACATAATGGGAGGGGGGAAGATTTACTTCTGAGCATTAATGTGGGTAGTTCTCCTTATACCCCCTAAAAACCTAAAGCCTATACCCGAAGCCCCAAACCCCAGAACACTGGCCAGGTGGCGCGCCCTGGTTTCAATATGTGCACTTGCCAACTTTGCTTTGTGCCTTGCGCAGCTATTGCGCGACCGGACGACAGCTACAACGGCACACGCACGCTCTGCATCTTCCTGGTGATTCAGGGGGGGATTGGGAAAGAGAATGATGACTACAGTAGGGCTCAGGGTTAAGGGTTTAGGGGAGGGAATATGTTTTTGGGGGTTGTGTGGGGATTATCCTAGGTATCCACTCCCTACTCCTCTCTTAAGTACCTGTAAGGTATCCCAGCAGTGGAGTGGAAAGCGGCTGCAGTACCTGCCCACGGCCGTCAGCCGAGTATGCATGTGCTTCGGCTTGCGGTAGTCAGACCCTGTCATCATGGGTTCACCCTGAACTACCTGGACCCTGGATGTTCTACCTTTTTGGGGATCTACCCTATAAATATGTAGGGCAGAACCCTGAAAAGGAAGGACATCCAGGGTCCAGGTAGGCAGTTGAGGGCTAACTAAGAGCGGACCTTGGGGCAGAAGTATATGGGGGCGGCAGGGACCCCATGATGATTAGTGGTTACGTCCCCCCTGAGCCGACAATAAATTAGTTTCAAGAAAAAATGTATATGCGAGTGTCCAGGTGCGTCTCCTTCCACAGAGCATATATATGGGGAAAATTCTTACTGGCATTTGATATGATTAGATTTTCTACTTCTATCAAACAGCGCCCGAGGTTTAGGAGTGCCATCTGTGGAGACGTAGTAAGTCCATACTCATAACCTTGAAACAATGCCATATCATGAAATATTCGCCTAATTACCCAGTGCCCATGACCCTAAGCCCTACTCCCCCGAACCCTAGACCCTAATCCCCAATCTGAAAATGTAAATCCCTAAACCCCAACCCCTACACCTGGGTAATCCCTATATAACCCTTACATAATCCCTACATCGCCCCTGTATAGCCCCTAATTATATTGCCTGTAGTTTCCATTCTCTTTTCCATTATCCTCAAACCCCAGCCCCTTAAACCTTGATCCCTAAACCTTCAACCTGAACCCATAAACTTGCTTTACTTGAACTGTAGAGGATTACAGTTTAGGGTTTAGGGTTTAATTAGGGTTTAGGGTTTAGGGACCGTATGAGCCATAGTGTAAACTCCTTACAGGGGGTATATGGGGGCTTACATGACCCTATTTCCTACATCCCCATAACCCTCCAAGTATAAACCGCAAGCCAAGGTGGCACATGGGACTTCTTCCAATGCCACCAGTGCCTTACTCTTTCAGGGTTCCGGGATTAGGGTTTAGGAATTATTGTTCAGGGGCCAAGAGTTCAAGGTGTGGCTGGTAGTAAGGAATCCAACAGCAAACAGAAAAAGCAAATGGAAGATAGATTGGCAAAGTGGGGCTGACAAGCATATTTGGGGCTTAGGTTCATCTTCCTAGTTGTTACCTGAACCCCAAAAGTATGTAAAATATGTAAAATAATAGCCTTGTGGACTAGATGTACTGGTTTTGGGCTATTATTTTAGCTACTTTCGGGGTTCAGGTAGTAGAAAACGGACAAATGATACCTATAGCAGCCCCTTTTTTTTGAGCTCGTAGTTTCGATTTCCTTTCCCCCTTCCTTGGCACTAAATCCTAAACCCTAGACGCTACACTAGTTGCCATTTCATTCCCTAAGCCCTACATCCAAACCCTAGGCCTGTACACAAATAAGTAGCCACTATATACTCCCATGGTAGTTCCCATGTTCTTTTTCATTCCTTCCTTGATGACTTAACAGCCCTAAACCCAACCATCAAGGTGTTTCCATCTCCCTAAACCCTAAACCCTAAGAACTCTAAACCCTTAACCCTAAACCCTAACCATCAAGGTGTTTTCATCTTTCGGAGCGGCCCACGCCAGCCCAGCAGGCAAGATATTGCGGAAGTCTTACTGGGTTTGCTGGTCAGGGTTTAGGGGGCTTTAGGATTTAGGGCTTTTAGATTTAGCCTCGGCCTATCACATGACTTTCAGGGGCCGTGTTTTGGGGGTTGGGGTAACCAAAGTCCTTTGCTTAGTAGTTACTGTACTCATGTAGTTTTGCATCATATACCCCAAACCCCTGCAGCGATAGTTTTGGCTCCTATGTTACTGCAGTACTCTCTGGCCTCTGATTCTGTTGATGCAGAAATCTTGCACGACGTTGGGTCCCTGGATTATACTAACTCCCAGGAATTGCGGGACTTTGGGTGGTGCACCGCCCACCCGCCTCCCTCAAAGCTTCCCTGGATGTAGTCCACATGTGTTAGGACCCAAATAATAGGGTTTTAGGGCCCCTATATAATGGTGGCACGAAGTGTGTCATTGCTGGGTATGACTCGGCGAAGGCTTCTCACCGAAAACGTGTTCACAGAAGCATGTGAAAACAGGAAGCCAAACTGCGACATCATTAGCTGAAGTTCGGCTAGGTTTGAAATCTGGACCCCCCCCTACCTAGCAGGATACTTCAACACATGCCCTGAGGAGGACTGCAGCACAGTGATTGCCCGGCTCTTGCAGGAAGATGCTTCCTGCTTGGATGATCGCCTGCCCTCACAGCTGGCACAGCCCACCCAAGCCGGAGATTTGATGATAGGACCTGATTTCCGCGACCTTCTCACGGATCCCGTCTACCGGGTCGAGAGGGATGGTAACAAGCAGGGTCTCATCCTGGTACCTCTGAATGCGGCTGCACTGGTGGAGCATGAAGAATACGAAGGCATGGAGTCGAGCCTCACCATGCGAGCCTCCAAAAGTGAGCCTAGGTAGCATGATTACTCTCTTATATGTCATATTTACGGGAGCCGCTAGCCTATTCATGCCCACTTTTGGGTGCCTTTGAAGTACCACCCAGGAGTGGGATATGTCCGATGCATCCAGCGAGATGAGCTTCGACGATGAGGATGATGAGAATGAGAGCGAGGTTGTCCCAAGTCTCTTGCTGCGGCTGAGGGTTTAGAGTTTAGGGCTTAGAGCTTAGGGTTTAGGGTTAGGGTTTTGTTGTTTTCGGGTGTATGGGTTTTGGGTTTAAGATTTAGGGTTTAGGGCAGGTAATGGAATCTCACATGGAACAGCAGACGGGAAGTGGAATGGAAACACTGGGAGAAAAAGGGTTCTGGGTTATCGTAAAGGTTGTTGGCAGGCCTTAAACCCTAAACCCAAACCTTGAACCCTGAATCCTAAACCTAAACCATAAATTCTAAATCCTAAACCCTAGATCCTAAACCCTGGAGGCTAGGAGTGGGAACCTCATAGCCACCCCTTTATGACCCCTAAAGATATAATAGTTTCCATGTGCTTTTCCAGTCCTTCCTACCCTTAACCCTGAATTCTAAACTCGGTTTAGGGTTTAGGGTATGAAAAAGGGCCGCATGAAAAGATAGGTACCTGTTATGTTGTGCTTGCTTTCTTCCTTCCTTCCCTACTAATAACTTGCAAGGTCTTGAAGATGCTAAGCCGCTGTGGTACTTCAGCCGCGGGTCTACTGCTTTGCATCTAGGCATTTCCTAATTTTCCTACGTTTAGACTTGTCGTTAATGTACTTTATTGAACCGAGGTACCTGAATAGTACATGACCGGGCCCAAGAGAGTTCCTAAGGCTTGGGCGCTTGGGGGTTCTGGCTAGTTGTCCAAGTTATAGGGCTACTTCAACCCAAAGCGGTAGAACATGGAGCGTAAGTAGAACATGATTATAGACTACTAGCTCTCTAGGTTGATTCTATCTCCAGCAGAGCTTGCTTGCAGACCTCTAGGGTTTAAGGTTTAATATAGCAAGAATAGACTGTGCCTCAGAAACACAGTTGGGCCTTGTTCCAATCATTCGAGGCCCCTGTGCCCCCTATTGTCCCACTTATAGAGATGGAATATGGAATTCCCCAATATCATAGTCAGATCACGAGATACCACATATTCTATCTACTTAAGAGGGGCGTTAGGTGGTAACAGGCCTTTAAACACACCCCCACCCCAATATCAGATGATTTGTCCCCCAAGTTTTCAAAAGTTTCTTATGTGTTTTTCATGATTGGAGTGTTAGTACGAACGGTTTAACTGTCAGGGTAAGAATGGCCACACGGCTGGCCTGGTGCAATTGGTGGTAGAGCCCACATGAGCTATGGCCCGAACTCCTTGAAGGGGAATACTATAGGGGATTATATAGGGGAGTATTACGGGATAGGGGTTATTGATGGGGATACTAGCAATTTAGACTATAGCTCACATGATAGTTTCCATCCAGAACATAGAAGCCCCAATGCAGCATAATCCTGATTGCAGCGACTTTCAAAAGGTACCCCTAAATCTTGGAAACCCCGTATCCCATTCCCCCGAACTGCTGTAGCTTCTTCCGGTTCCGGCTAATGGCATCGGTGGAGTCAGAGCGGTTCCATAAAACAAAGGTGGGGCAGTATAGACCCCAATATTTTTCGGCGCTTATTATACAGCGCTTATTGCAGAGACTCCTGAGCCCGGGAAGCGGTGGAGGAAAGGAGATATCCAAGCCTTACGTCTGGTCAGCAAGGGATGAAGACATGTATCCTCATAGTAGCCCCAGTATAATTGGAATTATTTAGGGCTCATATAGGGGTCATAAAGTGATTATATAGGGGTTATATACGGTTTTTAATGCAGTAGTTTCCATGTTCTTTTCATGTGCTGCTAACCAGAGGTAAGAAACCACTTGTCGGGAGTAGAAGGGAGGGCATGCCCCTGCACCATCACTCCATACCGCAGACCTTGACCCTGCAATCCATGCTTAGACTTGGACCTCCGCGAGGACCTAGCAAGTAGACCGCCCTTAACAAGGCTTAGCAGAAACTTCCCAATAGAAATACATGGTGCCAAGCCCTGCACCCAAAACCCCAAAGCCAAAGCCAAAGCCCTAAACCCTAAACCCCCAACCCCCTCCAGATCTTTCTAGGGGTTTGGTTCAGGCATCTGGCTTCTGCATTGCCATCTGCAAGATATTTACAGCAGCTGTTGACCGCTCACGCCCAAAGGGAGGAAACCTTTGCCGAAGACGTTACCAAGGATCCCTTCGAAGGGGCTTTAGGGATACCAAGGGATTTAGGTTATATTGGGATTTAGGGTTTAGGGTTTGGGGTTTAGGGTTTAGGGTAATATTGGGATAATGGAAAATACAATGGAAATTGCTATAATGGAGAATCAAATGGAAAAGAAAATGGAAAATGAAATGGAAACTGGGATTAAGGGTTAGTTTATAGGGATTAGGGCTTAATATGAACTATAGTCTAAACTCCTTAACGGGGGACCATATAGAGATTATATAGGGGACTACTTTAGGGGTTATCAAGGGGATACTAGGAGTTTAGGCTACAGCTCATATGTAAGTGTATACGTATATATATATATATCTGTATATACATATGTAAATAAGCGGTCCCACCCCACAGGACAGTGGAACCATGCATTACAGATGGTGATTTTCGAATAGTAATTCGACTGGAGGGCTTTGTTTGCATACCCAACTGGAAGATTCAAGATACTTAAAGCTGAAGATCAAGATTGAGAAGATCCTCAGAGAAGTTGTTGTGAAATCTTAGATGTCCAAAGCAAAGTGTTTAATGTGTGCATTTTACGCACGCATTACAAATCCGCAGCTTTGCAGATTTATGATTTTTAAGAAGAGTTGTCTTGTAGGTTTACACATCTAGGTACTTCTATGGCATGTAAGGCCCTAATCCACAGATGTAATCTTATCTGATTAAATTATGCATGGCAAATCGTTGGACCAAGTAGGCTACATTGATTTGTCACATCAAGACATGAGCCCCAATCTACGCGGTCCGACCACTTGAATTTTTTGCCTCATTACATGAGCAAACCGAATCCGTCTTTTCGAATTGGTTGGCTTGAGCAAACATTTAGCTCGCTGGGACCATGAACTTGATTGTTGAAGAAACCAGTTCGAGCAATGACTGAAACCAGTTCGAGCAGTGACTCTACTTTGCTCAACTCCAGTCATCTAATCAGCTTAACCTGAGGCCTCAGAAGCAACAAAGAATGTTCTTATGGGTTGTTACCTGCGTAGCTAGAAAAGTTTCACGAAAGAAGCTCTATGCCGAGGAACCAACTGTCTTTACGGGCGTCCTTTCCGAGAATAGTTGGCACAGAAAACAATTTTTCGCTACAGAAACCCATCCAAAAAGGTCAGCACCTAGGAAAAAGAAGAATGCTGAGTTGTTTAGATATAGATTCCTGTATGCAAGCCTGAGAGATAAAGGAGATCCCTCATAGTAGATTTCCTACAGAATTTCACGTATGGAGACTACCTACAGCCAGTAAACCAAGATAACAAATTGCTTTCCTAATTCTTGTTAGACTTCTCTTAGGTTATGTTATATGAAGGCCTTCTCGAAAACCTTACAAGAACAATAAGAAAGTGAGACATCAAGGAGATGCCATTCTAGTACATTTTCATTGGGCTCCTTCATATGAGTTCCCCCATAACAACCATCCACAACCAATAACAACCTTAAACGTCAGGTGGATGCCGACTTGAAAACTGGACTTCCATTGGATTGGACAAAGTCCTTTGTAAGAAGCCATTGAATTAATGTGAGCCTAGAAACAAAGGAGCTCCCTCGGTCTGCTTGGATCTGCTTTAGACTTTCCTATATGAAGCCCTTTCTAAGCATGCTACTAGAAACAAGCAATGGACACCTAAGAAATGAGGGAGGTCATATTGAAAAAGCCTTGTGCTTCCCAAGAAAAGATGAGTTTTCAAAGCCATGCTCTTGGAGCTTTGAAGCCTATCTTTGTTCGAAGGCGCTATTGAACAAACATATGTTTTCCTAGAGGCAACTTCAAACCAACAACGTCTTTTTGAGAACCTATGGTAGCTTTTCAAAAACGATTTCATAGCTTTCCTTAGGATTGTCTTTTTCCTAAAACGATGTTTCCCATGAAATAGGGTGGTTTTGGAAGAACAGCAGTTCGAAACAGAATCCTTCCTAGAGACGTGCTATTGACATTTGTTCCTCGGAAAAGGTCGGCTTTTCAAGAAAATCGTCGTTTCCCAAGGCGACCGAAAAAGCATTGTTTTCAAAAGCCGCTATTGTTTCTCAAAGGCTTGTTCTTCTAGTCTGTCCTAGGAAAGAAATGGCATATTTAAAAACATGTTTGCCAAGAAAGACCTGATTTTCCAGTAGCACCCCCTCCAATGCCTAAGAAAAAGAGCTATCTTGGTTGCCCACCAGGTGGTTTACGTGGGGTCAGCATAGATAGCATATATGTGTATGAGCATATATGCAGACACATGTATGGCCAAGGGCTTTGTGTTAGAGTATCGCGTTGAAAGATTAGGGCCGAAGGGATGTAGGGACTAGCTTTGGTATACTCATCTCATGCAGAACTTCTAGATTCAACTGATACAGAAATCAGTGGATTTGGCAACCCGGCAACCCCGTCCCCGAAACTTCAGACCCTATAACCATCATGATTATAGGCTACATTATAGGTTCGAATTTTGGGCAATGGGGTTACGAAAATTCTCTTGATGCACGTCAGGAGATTGCCTATGATAAAAGCTGGACCAGTGAAGTGAGGAAGCAAATTGACAGTTGCTTGGCTGTTTGGGAAAGAAGCATGCTTTGGGGTTTATATCGGGGCTTTAGACGATTGGTGGTCCCTGTGTAGGGATTCCCCAGAACATGGAGTCATTGCAGTAGATTACGGTCAACATTTCTCTTCTGGGGCCCCTGAGTTACAAGCGCCCTCATACAAAGTGGAGGATTTCATGCTTCTCAGCTAAATCCTATAGTCTCCTTAGGAGTTATTTTACATTATGTTATAATATAACCTTGAGAAATCATTAAACATAGTATTGCTTTAAGGTAGAAGGATACTACAGAACCTTATAAACCTTAAACCGCTTCTGATTTGGGTTCAGAGCTCGGGTTGCAGATATGGGGGATGGGGTTTCTCAAAGTAGGTCTCTTCCCCAGGCTTCCTTTTTTGCTGAGATCTTCAGCCCGGTAGCATCATGCTTGAACTGCACAACTTCTCCTCAGAACCTTAAAGCAGCGGTTTAGGGTTGAGGGTTTAGGGTTCAGTGTTTAGAATTTAGGGTTTTGGTTTTGGGGTTTAGGGTTTAGGGCCTGTGACGTGACAATCACAGGAGGTGAGTTCACATGTAGGCACTCATTATAAGCCGTATACACCCCTCATATGAGCTCCCATCGGAAACTCCCTTCGTGAAGTTGGTCCTAGCCCTAGACCTTCCTCCTCCAGAAGCCCTAAACCCGAATTGCCCTAATCCCTAAAGCCTAATGCCCCCTAAGCCCTAAACCCGAATCTCACTATCGAATCCCGCTACTCCCTAAACCCTAAACCCTGAATCGGCAACCCAACCCTACACCCTAAAAACCTTAATCCTCCCTAACCCCTAAATCTTCAACCCTAAGCCTTAAACCCTAAAAACCTTAATCCACCCTCGACCCTAAATCTTCAGCCCTGAGCCCAAAAAATCCTAAACCCCAAGCGGAGGTTGGGTTCGCGACAACGTACTTTCGAAGAGCGAAACATCACAGCGCATTTGTATCTTCGACGCCCAGAAGCTGGGTCGTTTTTAAGGAAACGTGTATGATGTTGGGGCGTTTTATAGGGGTTTCTGAATGGGTTTCTAGTTGCTGTTAGGGAAATGTATATGATTTGGTGTGTCAGATGTTAAGGAAACGTATGCGATTGTTTTTGGGGGGTTCATAGGTTCTGTTGCGGGGGTTGTAGGCGTTGTTGCGGAAACGTATATGATCTTGGTGGTTTAGAGGGATTTTCAGTGGGGTTATAGGTGCTGTTCAGGAAACGTATGTGCGTTTGGAGTTTTATAGGGCTTTGTGGGCGTGATCGCTTCTGTTGAGGAACCTACATGGTTTTGAGGGCCTTATGGGGTTGTTTAGGGTGTAGGTAGCGTTCAGGGATATTACCACAATAGTGGGGACTCAAATGGAAAAGACGATGGAGCATGAAATCGAGAGTGGGATCTTACAGTAGTTTCTCAGAGTAAGGGGCACCTTTTTTGGGAGGTCTCTATAATAAGGATTGTAGTACATTGGCGCCCATATGGTGGCCCCCATATTTATGGAAGTTAAGGTATAGATCAAGTTACCACAATAGGGAAACCCCATTGTGCATCATGCATCCATATTATGGTCATGTCCCCATAGTACCCGAGTTTCCGTTCATGCACCCTCAACCCTAAACCCGTTATGTTAACCATCAAGCACCCTGAATAAATCCAAAATCCTTACATGATGCTCATATGAGCTTTAGTCTGAACTCCTTCAAGAGGGCTGCATAGGGGATTATATCGGGGAGCAGTATGGGGGTTATTAAGCGTGATACTAGGAGTTTAGATTATAGCATTGTAGCTCATATACCCCTATACAACCCCTACATAACTTCTGTATAGTCCTGATCTTACCCTAAAGCCCTCAGATTTAAGTTCCTTAACAGCAACCCAGGAAGCGCATGGTACTCTGGCCTCCAGACCGAACATCAGTGGTCCAGAGCAGGTGGCGTGCGTTCCAATGCTGGCGCCTAATGTAGGGTTTGGGGTTTAGAGCTATTGTGGTCTTGGATTCCTTTTTCTTGTTGTAGAGGTACCTCAAATGGACCACAGAGTGATCTGGGTGCTTAATTTAGGACCCCGAAGTAATTACTCAGTTAGACGAGGGCGCATGACAGTATATCATATTATATAGCCATGATTTGAGGGTTATTTGGGCAGAATTCTGGTGTCTCTTCAGGCTTCGGGGCACATTTTGTTGGTCCATCTTGTTGGTTCATCAGCACCTCACATTTTCCAGTTAAGGGGTTTGTGTGAGTTCTGGGTTCGCTAACAACTTCCCATACTAACCCCTCCTCCCCCCAGCATTCTCCCCGTATTCGGCTCATTTCGGGCATATTGACCCTTAATCCTAAACCCCTAGCCCTAAACCGCTGAAGCCTAAACTCTAAACCCTAAAGCCTTAACCCGAATTAGGGGCCAACCTGTGACCTTGCGGCTTCAGTACATTGTGGTTTGGGAGAGCCCATGAGTTTAGGGCTTGGGGTTTAGGGTCTAGGGTTCAAGGTTTAGGGTTTAGGGTTTCCAGGTAGGGAAATGCCAAGATGTAACTGGAGAATGTCTTATATTCTTTTGTACTTCCTGCTAGAGATGACACCAGTGTTTCCCAGTGTACCTAGCTAGGCAACTTCCTCGATTCCTAAATCCTAAACACTCAAACCCTTTCAAACACAAACCCCAAACCCTAAACCCTTTAAGACCTAAACCCTTAAGCCCTAGACCCTGAAACCTAAATACATAAAACACCGAAAACCAGCCTTCTGGATGCTGTCGTTCACACGGAAAACGAGCGCGCAAAAAAGAAAAAACACCAAAACCCTAAAGACTGAAAAATCCTAAACGAGCCACGGTCTAAACTCTTCAATTCAAAGGGTGTTATAGAGGAGACTAGGTAGGGGACTACTGTAGGGCTGATTAGGGGGTGTACTAGGAGTTTAGACTATAGCTCAAATCCTACACCCCTAAACCCTAAACCCTCAGACCTGAAGCCCACCAAAGTGCTGGGTAGGTTCCCCTTGGTCCTTGTTTGCCGCGGCAACCACTGGCTCGCGCGCAGGCAGCCAGAGGTTTAGGGGGTTTAGGATTTAGGGTTTAGGGTTTAGGGATTGGGAATTAAGGTTTAGGGTTTGGGGATTGGGAATTAAGGTTTAGGGCTTAGGGATTGGGATTTGAGGTTTAGAATTTAGGGATTAGGGTGTAGGGTCTAGGGCTTAGGGATGGGGATACAAGGTTTAGGGCCCAGAGTTTATCGCGATTAGGCAGTCGGATTTAGGGTTTAGGGTTCAGGTTTCAGAGCGATGTTCTGTGTTATTTCATGTTAGTCCTCATATTCTACATTGTCGTACATTCTACGGCGTTCTCTGTTTCGTGTTTCTCTACATCTTCTTATTTGCCACTGATTCTTGCTGAACATTATTCCATGCGCCTCATGCAGGGGGTGGCGTCGCTGACTGTATACATGTCATATATGTACAGTATGTATAGAGGGTTTTTATGCTGACAAACAGCAACATTATTGTTTCGGCTTTGAGGTATGGCCATCTTGAGGTTTGGATACGAGGTGGCGTTAGGGGCTCTAAGTCGAGCTTAACCAGATGTTGCAGCCACAAGCCGTAGGAATTTTGGGCATCGCATCCCCGGCCGCACAGTTCGGGATTTTAGGTACAGAACTGGGTGCGGCCAACAGCCAAAATGATTACTACGGCTGCGCAACTTGTATTTTGAGGATTGCAGTAGATAGTAGCATGTGTGCAGTTGTGGTATATCGAATTCTCTAATTAGCTACAAGCACTGCGTAGACTTGCTTGCCAGCAATGAAAGCCAATTCGGAGGGCCTTGAAACTACCACCTAGCTTGTGCTTTGCCCTTGACCCTACAGTGCTCGCTCTTGGAACTGCCCAGCTGCTCCTGCTGCCAGTGTGCATGTGCAGTGCTAGAGATGAATCCTGAATCCTGTTTCTGTTGCTCCGGTTGCTTGGCAGTTGTGATGCTTCTGAATACCATTGCTGTTAATTGTAGCTATCTTGATTCCAGTGTTGCCAATCATGATTCTAGTAACAGATGGAGCAGAGCGGAGCATTGTGGTGTGAGCAGTGCAGCATCATGGAACCTAGTCCAGTCGGGCCTTCTTGCTGCTGAACCCTAAACCCTAAACCCTAAACCCTAAACCCTGGCTGCCGTTCAGAAGACCAAGTCGCAGAGCCGCAGGTGCGATGATGGCCAGAGCGCTGTTCACATCGCAGCCTTGGCCAATCAAACAGCTCAACTGCAGCGTTGCCCTCAGCTTTTGAAGACCAGGTTCAACAATTAGGGATACCTTTAGGGGGTTCCTATCATCCAGTATTTTGGGGTCTATGTCAGGGTCCCCCTATTCTCAAAATTCAGCCCTAATCCCTCTTGCGGATTGTGCAGTTAGAGCCACGCTTGGTTCCGGGCTCGTCTCCCGGAGTGACAAGCGACAGAGGGGGAGCGAGGTGGAATTGCAGGTTTAGGGTTTAGGGTTTAGGGTTTAGGGTGAGCATGCAAATTGGTTTGTTTGCGCCTGCTTGCTGAGGTTATTGATTGACGCCAAAGCTGATGCACATGCTCAAGACAATTGACGCTTTTCTTGAAGACTGGGGCCTGAGCTGTGCTCGTGATCATGATTGTCAGGGGGGGCCTTAGGAAGTGTGAGAAATTCTTCTGGGTAACCTGTTTGCTGAGCCTCCCCACTCTGAAAGTACCGGGCGTGCTGTTTGCGGAGCTGCTGCGAAGCGACATCATCAGAAACTTGCTCAGTTAACCCTAAACCCCGAAGCCGCTTAGGGCTTAAGACTGGGGAGCAAAAGAATGACTGGGGAGGGAAGGCATGAATCCTGTACGGGTTTAGGGTTTAGGGTTTAAGGGTTTAGGGTTTAAGGGTTTAGGGTTTAGGGATTGTAGAAGCTCCAACATGGTGGTCTCCATTGACTCTTGCATTCCTTCATTGCCCACTGACAACCAGCAAGTTGATGGTATGTGGGGGGTTGTCAAAATTGGGGTTTAGGGTTTAGGGTTTGGATCCCTTGTATAATACGGCACCTAATGTTCAGGGTACCCCGAAAGGGAACATAATTTTCACGACCACCCATGTATGTAGGACTCCCCTAAACCCTAAGCCCTATAAACCCTAAAGCCTAAACCCTAAACCCCAGGACCACCTGCCCCAGCTTCAAATCCCTTACACCAGGACCCAAAGCTCACGTGGGGGCCTCCATAGAGCATAGACGCCACTACTATTACTACAACCCCTATCATGAGGACTACCAAAAAGATGCTCTATAACATAGTCTAATATACTATAGTATAATGTGATATCATGTAGTGGAATATACAATAATATACTATACTATACTATACTATACTATACTATACTAGAATACAATATACATATATCTTATAATTTAGTATAATATGATAGAATATACTATAGTGTAATATAACCAATGCTTGGGAACCGTCGCATCCCAGACGGCTTGACACCCCTGATGCTGGCGCTGAAGATTCGCGGAGCCTCGGCCAGGTGTTAGACAGCTCATACTGCAGCGGCGGAAAGAATAAGGAAGGGTTTTGGAGCACGCTGCGCTATGGTTAGCGAAGGAATGTAATGGAATAGTGTTGGTAATTACTCAGGTTTCGGTATCTTCTCAGGTTCTTTGATACAGGAGATTTTCTCAGGCTTTTTAATACAGCTGGATGGCACGCCGTAAACATGTCAGGCAGAGGCCATCTCAAGTGACTTTCGCATCTGCAAAGATAATGCCGCAATCTCTTTACCTGGCGCCGGTCGACCACACATTGGGATAATGGAAAAGAAAATGGAAACTATTATATTCTTATAAAAGGGCATATATTGGGGTTATATGGGGACTAACAGTGGCGATGGGGGGGAGGGAAATGACGAGTTGGGGTCCCCAATACGGCTCCCTGGATTCTGGGGGCCCTGTGGACTCTCAGGGCTTCGCCACCATGGCATGAAACAGGGTCCTCATGCTTAGGGCTTAGGGCTTCAAACACATGAAAGCGGGTTTAGGGTTTAGCAGTCAGCCCTAGATATTTATTGTCTTTTTTTTGCAGGCGGGTGGGTCCGTAACTCAGGGAGTGCGAATAGAGTACATTAGGTGCATAAACGAGTCACCGCAATTCCTGGAAACTTGTAGAACTCCGAATAGTCTGAGGTCTCCACCGCGGACCCCTACCTTGGCGGGTGTTAGGAGCATACAAGCAATCCCAAATCAAGGGCCCATGGTACCACCGTTAGAAGAAAGGTGAAGATGCGGCCTGGCGATTGATCGCAGATGCCGAAGAAAACCGAGCGGAAGCCATCAATGTCACGGATAATTGGCGGCATCAATTGAGTGATACAAGGTCAAAGGGCTCAGGGCTTCAGGCTTAAGAGTCGAAGGGCTTTGTGTTCAGGGTTTGGTGCTCAGGGTTCAGGGTCGAGGTGTAGAACCTTCGGGTCTGGATGACGAGGGAGAGTATGAGACTTTCAAGGCAATTGTCAGAGGAGTCTCTTAGACTTGTGAGTATGCCGGGACGAGATTGGGAAACACGCCCAGGACGGTGGTAACACAGGAGTCTGTCAAAAGACTTGCTTGGTCGGCTGTATCAGTGACCTCAGTTCAGGACTTGTCGACCATGGCTCGCATGGATAAGCTTGGGACATCTTGCTGAGAGCAAGAAGGTGAGTTCTGCCCTGCCCCAAACTATGATATCAACTATAGAGACCCCCTTTCAAATGCCAGCTGCCTTGGCAGGGCTGCTGTTGGGCTTCCAAGTTAGTTAGTCCAGGGCAGTGTCACCGAAGAGATGTTCAACGCATTTGTGGTCTCGACACGGTGAAAGCTTTGTTCTATCCCGGTGCTGGTTTTGGTAGAATTGTACAGTGCTATTACTGTTACGATTGCATTGCTATCACTACTATCCTTACTCGTAATACTACTAGTCGGCTTCAGCCACACAAGTTTGCCACAACAGTTTGTTTTTGGAAGGGTGCTGTCAAGGACCCTGGGGATAGGGGACCCCCTCACGGCTTATGTAGGGCTCCTACAATCGGAGAGCGCGGAGGTAGTTCCAGGCGGGCACTGCATTTTTCTTCGTTTCTGCACATGCACCAAGTACGCGCACCATTACAAGAAATGATACTGCAATGAGCTTAAGCAGCACTAAGAAGCACTGGGAGCGGTGCTTGCTGATGTTACGTCCCCTATTGACTCATGCAGTTGTTTTCGGTCAAACCTGGAACTTCTTTACCCTTGTCTTACCTCTGGTTGGCAGGGAACTAGAAAAGACAATCGAAATTAGTCTTATTGCAGACTAGACATAGGTGCTACTATAAGGATCCATTCCTTCATTCCTTGCTAACCGCTAACCAGAGGTAAGTTGTGTCGCACATCTGGCCCCTGAACCTGTACCGTTGCTGAGAAGCACGTTGCACAAGGATTTGGAAAGCAATGCATCCCTTCACTTTGCCGTGCTGCTTGGTCGAGTTCTTGTGACGCCCTAACACCTAATGCTTATAGACGACCCTAAAGCCTGGGTTGGCCTTTGGGATACTTAGATATTTTCCCTAATTGGTTTCACAAGGACCCTAGATACCAATATTTTTCAAAGGGTTCCAAAGGCCAACAAAGAAACCTAAACCCGAACGATCCACATCTGAAACCACCCTTCCATGAGGCCAGTGTAATCTGTCACGTCATTCCTTTCGCATCCTAATCAGGTTGGAAACCATCTGAGCTACGGACGAAAGTTAGGGTGGGGGAGGGGACCTATATAAGGGGAGGTTAGGGGGGCCTTACAGGAATATACCATATAGCCCCCCTCAAGTAGATAGAATATGAGGCACATGAAAATCTGATTATAATATGCCCAAAGCCATATTCCGTCTACTTTAAGTGGGACTATAACTTTTGTCCAGGGCTCAGCTAGGTATATCCGAAAAGAGGGATCCCCTCATTTGCCTCCAGAATAAGACCATCCTCATGCAGGGGACTCCCAGAAGCGGATCGGTTTAGGGTTTAGGGTCCCAAAAGGGGATCCCTATTTTTTGGATCCGGTTCGCCCAGTAGAACCGAGTATCCGAGCATAGGGCAAGTTTCCTACCAGCTGAGCCTACGTCCAAGGTCTTGCCCCTCATCAAGCATCCCCAAACCCTAAACCCATATGGGTGGTTGTCAAAATTATGGTCGCTTTTTGGATCCCTGCTATAGTACGGCACCTAATATTTAGGGTGCCCAAAAAGGGACCACAATTTCGACAACCACCCATATTTCTGAGCCCATGCAGAACTCTTCACTCGCTGGGGCTTGAAGGGGCGTGGGGGAGCGGATCTTTACAATCCTCAGGTATAACAAGCTTAAAGTCATCTCCCCTAAGTCGGGCTTATACTCCTTACCGTGCTCCCTCTGAAGCACCAGCTAAATGATCCCCATGCAGACCTTGCGGGGGAGCTGTTTCGCCTCCTTAAGATTAAGTGCTCTATACCCCCTGGTTACTGGTCTGAAAAGCCCCAGAGCTGCAAAATCGGGGCAGAGAAGATGGCACCCTAAACCCTAGACCCTAAATCCTAAACTAGTTATTGAAGGTCTTGGGGAGAGGTGTTCAAAGTCATCACGGGACCCTTAAGAGTGAACATAGGGGCCCCTTTGGGACTTTAATAGAGCTCCGAACATACTGCCAATATGGGAAACATGTCCATGCATTTTATGGGAAATATTGGCTGTAGCTCATTGATGGGTGCTGCTGAGCCCCAGCAACATCGAAGCCGCAGTTTCAAGTACTCTTACTCCAGATATTGTATAAGTCTTCAAATTTTGGCCGGAGTACCAGTACAAGCTCATGGTTGAAGACTGTCTTTAAGCTTATCAAATTAGATCTCGGAAGGAAAGTAAACAAAAAAAACAACACTCTTCCATAGCATTCTGGAGGCAGATCCCAATCATCATCACGTAAGCCCTTAGCTCTGCATTTCCCAATATCCTATCCTGAACCCTAAACCCTTATATATTCCATCCTTAGCCCTAAGCCCCTGTATATCCCACCCAAAACCCTAACCCTTGACCCGAAATCCTAAACCCCTACATATCCCACCCTTAACCCTACATCCCTGCATATCCCACCCTAAGCCCTAAACCTCCGTATTTCCCACCCTAAACCCTAAAACCCCTATATATCCCACCCTAAATCCAAGACCCTACACCCCTAAATATCCCACCCAACCCAAGACCCCAAACCCCAAAATATCTTTCCCTAAGCCCTCAATCCTAAACAGCTACATATCCCTCACCACACCCTAAACCCCATATATCCCACCCTAAACCCACTCGTGGCTCAGTCCCGAGGTATGCTGGCAACATGGCAGCCACTGTTGCAAAGCGCCTTCTGGAAGCGCGGGCCAACCCCATGCCGGCCAACAAGCACGGCAAGAATCCTCTGATGCCAGGTGCTTACTCCCTTAGGGCTTTAGCGCTTAGGCTTGCTAACAGAAGGTTAAGGGTTTACACTTTGGGGTTACCGTTGAGGTTTGAAATCATCGCAATTCAGGCAGCCACTTCTCAGTCTCAATGGTTCATGGGTGAGGGACAGGTTTTGGGCCCAGGATACTTGTAAACTCTTCTGGGAGCGCCAGCGCTGCAATTGCCAGTGGGTAAAGTTCTTTGTTCGACGGTCCTAGCCTAAACCATCAACCCTGAACCCTGGTATGAATGGAGGAAGTGTTTCGCCAGTATATATAGATATATATATATATCCAGTACCTGCAAAAATTAACGTATTTTGAGGATCTGGAGCCGTGCCAGGTTGCAAGCAGACTTTGTTCCTTGCAGAAACCTATGCCCTACCATGCTGACCCTGCATGACCTATCCGATAGGCCCCCAAATCTCAAACTGGATACAATCTTTAAGAGGTGCCCCTCAAAATGCCCAAGGCCCCAACAACTGCAAACCCCAATCAACGTAAACCCTGAACCCTCAACCCTATCAACCCTGCGCCCTAAACCCTAAACCACATAATCATCAGACCTTAATTCCAGAACCCTAAACCGTAAACCCCTAAAACCCTCAACCCTAAACCCGTAAACCCTAAAGCCCTAAAGCCCTAAACGTTAAACCCAAAAACCCTAAGCCCTTAACCCCTAAACTCTAAAGCCCTAAACGCTAAACCCCTAAACCCTTAAACGCCAAACCTTCAATAGTAGTTTCCATTTTCTTTTCCATTATCCCTATACAACCCCTATATTACCCTAATATTACCCCCCCAATATACTAAATCAAACCCTATAAACCATAAACCCTTAACCCCAAATCCTAAACCCTCAACCCTAAAACCTAAATCCTAAACCCTAAACCGTAAACTCCTAAAACCCTCAACCCTAAACCCGTAAACCCTAAAGCCCTAAATCCTAAACCCTAAACCCCTAAATCAAACTCCCAGGCTGGCCATCGAGCGAGGTGCGGCGGCCGAGGACGTCGCTGCCATCTTCCTCCAGCAAGGGGTTTGGACGGAGGAGGCCGGGTTTGAGGGGTTTAGGGTTAAGGATTTATAGGGTTTAGGGTTTAGGATTCACAGGGTTTAGGGTTTAGGATTTCGGGTTTAGGTTAGGGTTTAGGTTTCGGGCCTAGGCTTAGGGTTTAGAGTTTTGTCCGGCTTTGATTGCAAATTATATTTGGAACTCCTCAGAGCACTTTTCTAGTAATCTCCTTAAAGTATACGCAGTATAGATTCAGACTGTCTCACATTCCTATCGGCGGCTGGCTGAAGAAGAGCCCGAAACTATGAGCCACCTCCAGTACTGTAGATTTAATAGGTTTACGTATCTCTTATGGATAGTCAACGATGAGTAAAGATGCTGAATAAGGAAATGTCAAATTAATAGTTTTCCCCCTTATCAGCCCTACATAGCTCCTAGTCTCGTCACAGAAGCCTTGCTTTCACCTTGGGAGCCCCCCACATGAAAATTACAGGAATGCTGAGTGCCATGCTGGCCTGTCCGGCTGTAACAGTATGGGACTTGCCAAGCGAGAGCCTGTGTCTTTTCACTGCCACCTTAGAATCAGAATGTACCTGCGGCTTGGGCAGGAGTTTTCTTCTGGGCCGGTCCTTTATCTAAGCATGCTGTGACAAACTGGGTTTAGGGTTTGGGGCGCGTAATCGATTGTAACGGGGATGTCTCTCAGATGTATGCTACTTGTATCTCTCTATGAGATGCTTCAGGGAGATTACCAGGTGGGTGCCCTTACATAAGGCCGTATTACGGCATATCATAAGGCTTATGCGCGGGAAACTACCCACCTCAAAGTTTCCCAGAGAGTTTGATGATAGAGCCGAACCTCTGCATGACCCAAGTCTGCTAGAATCACGAAGACCAGGCGTTGGGGTACCCAGGGTCATGCGGCACTGATACGTAACCAACATCTTTTAAGCAATATGTAATATACAGGGAGCTTGAATCCAAAGCCCTGGACCCTCGACAGAAATTCCCATGTTTTTTTGCAAGCACTCTCTTCCTTCAGGTGAGCAAGAGGCTGGACGACAAAGACAAGACAATTGCCTGCATTGGGTTAGGGTTGCATGTAGCAGCCTTAGGGTTTAGGAGTTAGGGTTTAGGATTTAGGGTTTAGGATTTAGGGTTTAGGATTTAGGATTTAGGATTTAGGGTTTAGATTTTTCTGCTTGCAAGAGTAGAATATGCACCCCAAACCTGATTGAAATCATCTAGACCCTCCACCTACCCTGTACCCGCTAGATAAGGGGCCCTAGATGCCCAACAAGGCTGCTGAGTGGCATCCTTTATTACTTTTGTTGTCTGGAGTCTGATGCCACGGCCACTTGAGGCCCACACCGTGTAGGACATCCACCATGATTCCCCAACCCACTATCCTAAACCCGAAGCCTCAGCCCACAAAGATCAGACTGTTCGACTTCTGTGACAAAGCTTCCAATCTCCCCATCACCCGGCCGTCCTGCTGAACGCTTACTCCACCCTACCGCTGATGAGGTCTGGAGGCACTCTGAAGCCCCAAGCTCCTAAGCCACTAAGCCGTAAACTTGTAACCACTAAACTAGTAAACCCCATAAACCCCTAAATCCTTAAACTCTAGGTTGCGCCCTGCCTCAACCCTTGACGCCAAAGGAGCGGACGCAATCTTCTCATGATGGTTGTGGAAACTCGGATCCTGAACGGTCGAGTTGTTATTTGCATTTCATTTTCTTACTTTCGCTTCGGATTTAGGGTTTAGGGCTTGGGGGTTAGTAGGGAATAAGGGCATATATTACATAGGGATTAAGCAGGGGTTATATTCAGCGTCCCCTTATCGCCTACTAAGCACCAGTAGAATTTTGGGGTCTTGAAGGCAATTAGTCACTAGTCATTGAGCTCCAAGGTTTAGTCTTGCTATGGTCTTACCTTTAGTTAGTTGGGAATGAACGGAAAAACATAGAAACAATTACAATGGGCTTTATAGGGACTATTACCCCTAGACTTAACCCTATAATGGGTTAGATAGGGACTGCTATACGTCTCCCGCACGCCCATGTAAAACGCAGCTTCGAGAAGCTATGAGACAAGTTCGGGTTGAGGGTTTAGCTCCTAAGCCCCAAATATTTAAAGACCCTGACATACTACGCAACACCCCCCCGTCCCCCCCCAAAGCAGTATTAGTGGCACTTCTGCTCACTCCTATCCCTGAGGCTCTAACCCTATAAATAATACCTACATTGGGCCTTAAACCCTATAAATGATACCTACATGGAGCCTTAGGGTATTCCTACTCCTACTCTAGCTCCAACTCCGATGGCTTCCTGAAGTCTACCGCCAAGGCAACACAACACCAGCATCAGCAACAGAAGATTCGCATTCGGTTTAGGGTTTAGGTTTTAGGGTTTAGGGTCACGAGTTTTTCCACGAACGCTTACTTCATGGTAATGACCTTACCGTCGTAGTCGACGCCCCCACCTCTAATCATGAACAACCATCTTGTACAAGCATGTGTATACATACGTATATGAACATACACACACACATTAGCACTACATTGGGCATGTGTCACATTACAGGGTGGGCTGCTGATTACCAGGGAGGAAAGTGTAGCTGAACGATGTATGTGGAAACTGACATCCCCTGTGGCAGTTCGTCCCATACATTGTTGTTGCACTAAGCCCTAAGCCCTACACCCTCAACCGCAAACCTCAAACTGTGTTTTTGGACAATTTTGAGACGAGGAGCGCAACTTGGAGGACTTGGCAGCACGGTTGCTGGAAGCAGGTGCCAAGGCAGGCCATCAGGGTTTGGGGTTAGGGTTCGGGGTTAGGGTTTAGGGTTCAGGGTTTGGAATTTAGCGTTTAATGTCTAGGGTTCGGGGCTAGGGAGATTTGGGTTAGGGATAGTCCCTTGGTGCTCAGGGAGCTAAATTTGGTCGGCCCGTATCTAGCTTGGAAGGATGTTCGTGGATTTGTAGATATGGGGATGCATTGTAATTAGGGTTCAGAGTTTAGGGTTTCAAGTCTAAGGCATTTCAAAATTGGGTTGGCTAGGTGTCCTGCTAGGGATGATTTAGGGGGTATGTAGTTTACGAAACACCCATGTTGCGGGAATTTTCGAATGACAAGCACGAGAACTTCCAGGGGTTATGTGAGGTATGTGCTATGTGGGAAATTCTTGACGAGCGGGGTTGTGCATGGACCATGTTATGCGGAAATCATGGAAGGTTGTCGAATTTATGGGCCCGATTTTGACGCCCTAGAAACCAGGTGCCGCATTGTGCCAGGGACCCAGAGACATCTTTCTTGGGGTTACCTGGACCCAAACAGTATGTAAAACGATGGCCTTTATGGCTGTCATTATGGGTTTAGGGGTATTATTTTTCATACTTTTGGGGTTTAGATAGGGTTTTGGAGTGCAGTTCAGGACCATGGGATGAAGTTCCTCAAAGCGACTTCCCTCAGCTTGCCATATCGTCTGGCTTCAAGTTTACCCGTCCGAAGCCCCAAATCCTTAAATCCCCTAGCCCAGAGGGTCCATATATACAACTGTTAGGGAATTGGGCCCCAAAATACCATACTATAGGAGGAATTATGGGTCCCAATTCCCTAACGGTTGTATATGTGGACCCTCTGGGTAGGCGCGAAATGTTTACCAAATCCTGTACCGTCATCCCTACATATCCCAACACAATCGCCTCATGTCACCTCAAGCTACTGTAAATCAAAGACTTTAAGTTTGTGCCCTTAATATTCTTACCCCTAAGTTTTGGGTCCCAAATACACTTATTGAGGGTCATATTCCTCTGTTTGGGGACCCAAAACCCAAGGGTACAAACCCTAAGGGTACAAAGGAAAACTCCCTGAGTAAAAGCCCGATCAGGTGGATGTTGAGGACAAAGACAAGAGATCTCCTCTAGAGATGGAGCCTCGTTTAGGGTTTAGGGTTTAGGGTTAGAGGTTTAGGGGTTTAGGGGTATAAATTCATCGACATCAAAGCCCTGGTTAGGATTTCGGGTTTTGGGGAAGCTTGAATGAAGGGGATGACAACGGTCCCCCCCAAGAGGCCCCGATAGACCTTAGTAGGCCCTAGTTGGCTTGGGTTCCAGGGTTACTTTGAGATGCT
This sequence comes from Symbiodinium pilosum, assembly GCA_905231905.1. NCBI lineage: Eukaryota > Dinophyceae > Suessiales > Symbiodiniaceae > Symbiodinium > Symbiodinium pilosum. The sequence continues at coordinate 20,003 of CAJNIZ010033403.1, read as the reverse complement.
TGGAAAATGTTTTGAGATCTCGATTTTTGTTCATTGCAGATCTCCCAAGGAACTGTCAAGCTTCAGGGCAGATAGAGTGATATAAAGGAGTGTTACCCACCAGTGGGCATAGCAGCAACAGCAACTGCAAAAGAGCAAGCAGGAAGGGATCGCACTATCAGTACGGAAGATAGCCATCACTGCAGCAACCAACTAAGCCCTAAGCCTTAAACCCTGCACCCCAACATTGTTCCTTCCAAGCTGAGTCTGGTGAGCTCAGTTGCTATGAGCAGAGAATTGCGTGTTTGCTTCTACATCCAGGGTTTAGGGTTTAGGGTTTAGGGTTGGTCCCATGCCCGAGGCAATTTACCCCAGAAGCAAATTGCAACAACCACACCACCAAACCTTTCTGATGCCTCCCACACTCCCCCTTAAATTTCTTACCTTTGGTTAGCTGGGAATGAAGGAATGGAAAAGACAATGGAAACTAGTATAAAGGATTATATAGGGACTACTATAAGAATCCATCCATGCTTTCATTCTAAGCTAACCAAAGATAAGACCCAGACCCCCGGGGGGATCTAGAAAGTAGATCCCCCTTAAGGGGTCCTAGGAATTACCCAATAGTAGTATAAGGTACCAAATTGGGGGGTTCTACTTTCTAGATCCTTTCAGGGGTCTGGGGAATTGAGGTCAGGAAGGAAGGCATGATCAAGATCTTATGCAGCGCTAAGCAGCTTCTTGGACTCACCATGAAGAGTTTCCGAAAATCAGCTAGAGTCTAAACTCCTGAAAAGGGGCTATAGAGGGGATTTATATAGCGGAGTATTATAGGGGTTATGGAGGGGGATACTGGGAGTTTAGACTATGGGTCGTATGATCCTGGACTGCTTGGCAGAGGACCCTAGTATTGAGACATGCGCGGTTGCCCGTAGTTTTACGTGCGCTTGATGTTATGGAATGAGCAGAGTGGACATGTGCAAGTTTCTAGTAGGGAATGTATGTACTGGGGGAGAGCAGGCTTCATTTTGTGTTTCGGGTTTGGGCTAGCAATTTGTTCAAAGACGTGTTTGTGTCTGAGTGTTTTCAGGGCAGAATCATGGTCGCTTTTGGGGTACTCTATACATTATCGCAGTAAGATGAGACCCACCATATGCAGAAAAATGGGCGCCTGTGCCCGATTGGATATTTCGCTGCTTCATTTTTCAATTCTGAGTCTCCGTCGCATCTACATCATGAGATTCCGAACCCACATCGCATCTACCTGCAGCGTCCTGCGCATGATCGGTGCGGTATCTGATCTATGGGCCTTCAGGGAGCTAGCGGTTTAAGAAGGAAACAACAGGAGGGAGACTGATGTTGATGTGTCTGGGGTTTCAGGTTCAGGGTTCACCGGTGAGAATTTAGTGTTCAAGGTTGCAGGTTTTTGCAGGTGGGGTTCTTGTCTCGTATGGGAAGATAAGCCTTTCTCAAGTCACATGGCCAACCCTTCGAACCTCCGAAAGATTTGCGCGACATTCTACTTGGTCGAGACCATGTCAACCTAAATTCTATTAGTGGACATCGACTTTTCAGATCTTAAGCGATAGAGATCTCAAGAGATATCTCCTAGTGATTCCCAGATTGCAAGCCGCGCCCCCTCCTTGCATGGCAAAGAGCACGGTGTAAGTCGTTTTACTGGGGCTGGAAGTATACCATGCTGCCCCAGACATACTTTGGAGCACATCTGATCCAACATACACCCAGATGAAGCAACGTGCACAAGACAAATCGACAGGAAAGCACTTAAGCCTAAGCCCAAGCCCGAAGGTAAAAAAGCTGTAGCCGTAGCCTCCGTCCAAAGAGTCCTAAACCCTAAACCCTTAAACCCTTAAAACCCTAAACCCAGTCCGAGGCCCCCACTGAAGTCAGCAAGGGGAGGTTCCGTTCTCAAGTGGCTCCTCGAGGCCAAGAGTCTAGACTGCAACCATTGGGTTGGCCTTTGGGAAATTTACATATTTCCCCGTAGTAGTTTCATAGAATATGAGCTGTAGTCTAAACTCCCCCAACGGGGGAATATAGGTGATTAAGGGGGAATACTTGGAGTTTGCACCAAGATCAAGGTTTTGGGCTTTGGCCACTTGCGGCGCCAGAGTGCGCAGTGTAGAAGCCTGATTTTTGTGAGCCTCACGCTGCACAGCATCCCCTTTCCTAGTAGAATGTGTAGATTTCTCAAATTAGGGGTATCCTATAAGCCCAGAAGATATAGGAGGCATGTGAGGACTTGATGGGGATTACCATTATGGGTTATAGAAAACCGTCTTGAACAATTTCCCAAGGAAAGCTTTGCAAGTTTAAGGCTGCAGACGCCAATGGTTGTCAGAATGAAGACATGCAAGTAACGTTGTCAGTCTGGGAAGCGGCGTTGCTTCGGCCAGTTTCTACCATGGCTGATTTCCCAAAGGAGCAGAGACCTGAATACTTTGGAAGCACCCAGACTGTTGATTTAGGGGTTAGAGCTTAGGCTTTAGAATTACCTTAGCATACTATAATACAATTCTTTGCTAGAGATAAGGTACTGAGGGCCATGCAGGAATGTTAGCTGATAGTAGCCACCGTATCCCATCCACCCTTGCCTGTCTTCGTCTTACTTGTGCTGAAGTGCAAATGAGGGGGAGCCGATCCGTATCATGTTTCCTATGCTTCCATAAAGGATTTAGCCATATACACTTCCCCTACATGCCTGTACAAACCTTACATCCTAAACCTTAAGCCCAAGCCCTTACCAATAGATTGTGGCCAAGGAATGGCCAAAGCCTGGCAAATGCACTTCGGGAGGCAGTGCCTCTTCAACGGCTTGTCGAGGCGGAGATCCGTGTTCTTCTCGTTTTTAGGGTTTCTAAATAGGTCTATATAGGGGCTGTAAAGGTGCTTTTAGGGGGGTAATATGGGGAGCGTAGGGATTATGTGGCTAGTCTTACTTTTTGGAAGTATGGCATTCTGTTGTGTTGAGGTGGCGCAGGGTGTTTAGCAGAACAGTACTAGTAATCGTATTTGTAAGCAATGCTAATTCCAATAGAAATACGCGTGGTAATAGTGAGCTCAGCCATCAGCAATGACTCTGACTATTTCTTTGCTGCTCGTCTGACATTACTGTGACTAATTCCCACGGCCATGACTACCAGGTTACTTCTACCTTTGCAATGACGACCGTTATCGTTGCCGTGATCATGAGTCCTGTGCTTGCATGTCTCCATTACTTGTCAGATGAGCTATAGTCTAAAGTCTTGAAAGGCTCGTTAAATAGGGGATTATACACGGGACCATTATTGTGCTCATTAAAGGGGATACTAGGAGTTTAGACTGTACCTCATATTACCATCACTAAGTACAACTCCTGTTGCCCTGGCTGCGCTTGTAGATTTTTTCCCACTACCACCAAGGATTGCAAGATTGCATCCCTCGCGCTGCCCAAGAACAACTGTTTATTAAGCTCGGGTACTGCCGCCACCCTGTAACAGTTGGACAATATCATAATATAGGTATATAGCCCTTGATATGACCCCTAATATAGACTGTTACGGGGTGGGGGCAGTACCCAGTATTAAGCGTCATGTTGGTCAGCGGGCCTAGATTGCTACGAAGTACGGATCCAAGCCCAACACACACCCCAAGTGCGCCTCCACACCTTTCTAGCTTCAGAAGCTGATGGCAGAAAAGAAGGAAACCCTAAACCCTAGACCCCAAACCCCCAACCCTAAACCCTAAACCCCAAGCCCCAAACCCTAAACCCCAAGCCCCAAACCCTAACCCCAGCTCCATCATCATTCCTAGGACTCTGTAGTGCCTTCTGAAGTCACTCGCGCACTCCCCGGCACCTTGTGCATACTTTCTCGAGCACCCCGCCAATGTCTTGGTTTAGGGTTTAGGGTATGGGGCCCTGTCTAAGGTTGAAGGCTGCTTGGTTGTGGAGGTATTCCTCATTATCCTTGTAAAGATGAGGGTGTAGGGTTTAGGGTTAAGGGTTATTTAGAATAGGGTTATTTAGAATGATATACCCGCAAAGCTTAAACCCCAGTGCATCTGAGTTTCATAGAGGAATCTCCCTGCAATCCCCGTACCCTACGTCGAGAAAATCCCCATTAGACACAGTAGAAGACATCCCACATCCTGGTCTGATTGTAAAACCTTGAACAGGTGTAGCGGGACGCTTGACCTAGCATCATTTGGCACACAAAAGCGCCGAATGGTGTTGAACCCAAACATATACAGTTGCTGGAGGGGAGTGGTGGAGCGAATAAGTAATAGTATAACTGGTTACATGAACATGATGATAAAGAATCCACCACCCACTCCCCCTTGAACATCAGCCCTAGGCCCTGAGCACCCTAAACTCCTGCACATCCCTATGTCCTCTTCAAAAGGGGGATCCCTAAGCCCCAAGCCCTAAGGATGCACCCCCAGCCCGCTTGAAGCCGTACTACGCCAAAGGCGGGCCGCGGATCTACTTCAGTGGTGGAGTTGGAGATCCTGCGACCTGAGCCTACATAGGGGCAGGTTTGAACTAATTTTCTGAAATTCTATTACCTTTCATCCCTATAGAATCCTAATAAAGCCAACAAATTTCCATCTATGAGCCCCCCGTAACCTACCCTACTACAGTGGAGGTGGCTTTGGAAGGAACATGGAAGACGTAATGGAAACTACTTAGGGCCATGGGTAGGGCTTAGGGCTTAGGGTTTAGGGTTGAGGGCTTCGGGCGTAGGGGGTTGCCATAAACGGAGAATCATACGGAAAACAAAATGGAAGATGAGGTAGAAGTTGAGGGTTCGGCGAGTTTGAGAGTTTTGTGTGGGACACTGGCTTCATTGTTGAATGCATGATAGGGGTTTCTCAAAATCAGGGGTACCCTTTTGGTGGTTTCCCTGTGGTACGGATTAGAGTGTTTATGGGGTCACCCCTAGTTGTGGAAAGTACTTTGCACGTGAAATTATGCGGGTTGTCTGTTCAATGCATCCGATAGCGTGGCAAGCTGGCCGGGAACTCAAAAGTTACTTAAGGGCTATATTGGGGATATATTGGGGATAATGGAAAATAATACGGAAACTACTAGGGTTTATAGGGGGTTATATAAACGAAGAGCTGTACGCCTTGGCGAGAGTAGAGGGGGTACTACCATTGTACTGGGCATCATTTTTGTCCACGTTTTGCCTTACTGCGCGGCCACCATTGTCAGCACATGACAGCACTCAGTCACAATGTACTTTCTGATGCTTTCTTCAACTGTCTGTGCAGTTTGCTATGTCTGGGGGTTGCTGAGTCTGCTTCGTCTCCTCGTATCAGTAATGGTTGCTGTGACGGCTACCACCAATCCTCTTGCTTGCCTCCCCAAACCCGAGACCCCATGACCACTAGACCCTAATCCGAGCATCAGAATTAAACAGGGTACCATATTTAAAGAAAATATTTTTTGAAAAATTGCCCGTCCAAGACTAAATTTCAAGTAGGTGGAACTTCATATGGGGAAAAGGGACTAGATTTTAATTTTTTTTTGGTGGACCAATCCTGAAAATCGAGATATTCAATGCATTCCTATTCATTTTTTTAATTGGTAGAGGTCCAAGAGCCCCG
>CAJNIZ010033403.1:2085-14314 GCA_905231905.1 Symbiodinium pilosum | reverse complement strand
TTCCTATTCTTTTTAATTGAATTCCCGGAACCCCAATCATTCTTTTAATCTGGCGCCCTCCATTTCTTATTCTGGCGGGCGGGGGGGGGAGTGGGGGAGCGGGTCCCCCCCAAATTATTCAGATCCTCGGATTAACCCCCAAGCCCTGAATCCTCAACCCTAAACCCTAATCCACCCCCAAAGAAATGAATCCCTAAACCCTAAACCCTCCACCCTGAAGCCAAGGCTGCACTGGACCGCCGAGGATTCCAAAACCAAATCCGAAGAGGTCCGCGAAGCCATGTTCCAGGAATCTTGCACGACTTGGTGTTTAAGGGTTTAGGTTTAGGGGTTAGGGTCTACGCCCTAAACCCTAAACCCTAAACCCGGGGGTTCAATGGTTTATGGTTTACGGTTTTGAATGGGCTGTATCAGGGTTCAACTCGTGAGCTTCGAGCGGTTTTGTCCGGGTTGTTCGATTTGATTTTTCCCTATTTATAGGGCTTACATAGGGGATATATTGGTATAATGGAAAAGAAAATGGAAACTACAGGGATTATAGGGTTTTATATAGGGGATATTTGCACGTACCTAGGCTTCAGGGTTTTCAGGGTACAGGGTTAGGGGTATACAGAGTTCACGGTGGAGGAGTCCTCGCGGTGGGTAGACCCCCAAAAGGATGGAGAATTGATTGAAGACGGGCACCAGGGGCTTAGCGGGATATATAGGGATGAAGGGTTGAGGGTCAGTTTTTCTTACGTTAACAGCGCAGACATTGATTTTCAAGAAAACGGAAGCTACTATATATTGTGGTCCCTAAACCGGGTTTATGAATTAAGGAATGGAGGTGTGAAGTTAGGCCTCAAAAGGGGTCTACGAGAGAGAGCCATGCCTCTATTGCCTGAACCTTATGGGTTCCCCTACTGCCCCCCTACACTCAAACAGTTTTAGTCGTTTCTAACCAGGCCTACTAGAAAAGGCAACCTCGGCCGGGTGGTACGGGGCGTATCAGGGCAACCCATGATATGCACGCAGCAAGGAAGTGGTTGCCGGCATCTCCGACCAAGATACACTGTCCCAGGTGGGCGTTTCTCCAACAATCCTCTTTTGATAGCCCGTTTATGGCATCCCCCATGTATCATGTCTCTAGGGTCCCGAAGGGTACCAGAAATACCCTATATCCTATAGAGCCTTGAACCCTTAACCACCCTTGACCCCCTACACCCCAAGTACAGTATGCAGTAGCTGTTTCCATGTTCTTCTCCACAATCCCGTAAAACCTAATTCGTGTCCAGGTTCTAGTCTTCACAACAGCCAGGGACTCGTCCTTCATCTCTGTGGCAACCTTCCTTCTTAAACAAGGCGCGCCGACAGCATTTCACAAATATGGGGGCTATATAGGGGATGTACAGGGCTAATGGAAAAGGAAATGGAACTCACTACTGGTTGTCTTTTTGGTTTTGCTGTACTCCGCTACCTATGTTTTTATTGTCATTTCCGCTTAGCTCATTTCGGGTGTTGGTGAGGTCTTGCTTCGTAACCCTAAACTCTGAACTCTCAACCCTACACTCTAAACCCTGAACCCTGAAACCTAGACCCTGAAACCTAGACCCCAAGCCCTAAACCCTAAACCCAGGCGCACGAGCCCAGGACGCAATAGGCCAGGCCATCAGGCGAAAGAGAGTGCCACTGGGTTGGTCTTTGGGGGGTTTAGGGTTTAGGGTTTAGGGGTTTAGGGTTTAGGGATTTAGGGATTTAGGGTTTAGGGTTTAGGGATTTAGGGTTTAGGGATTTAGGGATTTAGGGCTCAGGGTTTAGGGAGTTTGGCTCAGGGAAAAGGTTTAGGGTTCGGGCTTGAGGTTGTTTCCCCTTAGCCGTTTCAAAGGGACCGTTTCTACTGAGATATCTCAATGTTTGGCCGTTATTGCTTGCCAGACAGAGTCCTACACACTGGGAAAGTTCAATGTTTTCCTTCTTGGCTCGGAAAGCCCTATCTAACCCTAAATCCAAAACCCCTAAACCCCTAAACCCTAAACCCTTAAACTCTGAGCAAGACTTTTTCAAAAGGCTTTACAGGCACACCAACTGGGTTGCTGTTAAGGAACTTAAATTAAGTTACTATTTTGGGGAAACCCCATTATTTACTATATATACCCATTATGGTAACTTAATTTCAGTTCCTTAACAGCAACCCAGCCAAGGCCCCTCGTGAGCCAGCTTTTGAATGTCACCGCCATTACGTTGGAGGCAGAGGCTGCTGGCGAGGAAGGAGGTAAAGGCCTAGAGCTCTTAAGTGACTGGATCAATGTTAGGGATCCTTTATACTTTAGGGTTTAGGGTTTAGGGTGGGGTATGGGATTCCTTACATTTATGAAAAAGGACTGGGTTGCTGTTAAGGAACTGAAATTAAGTTACCATATGGGTATACATAGTAAATAATAGGGTTTCCCCAATATAGTAACTTAATTTAAGTTCCTTAACAGCAACCCAGGTGAAGTGCTGGAGAAGGCAGAATTGGAGGTGAGGGATATGGAGGCGGATCTCTCCGCCAAAGAGATGCTCTTGGTGCTTGGGAAAGTTGTCTACGGCGCGGAGCAATGGGCAACTCTGGATACCAAAATCAAGAACCTACACCCAGTTGGGCAGCCGGCCGAATACAAGAGGTGGGATGTTTCAAAAGAACCTCCATGTAAACCCTAATACATGCAAAATACTAGAGTCCTTATTATGGGACTCACCGAGATGGTACCCCTTGTTTACAGAAATCCCTATAATCACCGCGTTGTTTCCATATAACCCTGGGGTCCATAGGGTACGCCGCATATCGAGAAATTCCCAGGTGGGTCCTCAAAGGCTTCCAAAACCTGGCGGAGAAGAAGAAACTTGGATATTCCTGTTTTCAGTTTTGTTTCTTTTTCCTCTTCTCATGGACCATAATACATATATCATGGATGTATATACAAGCCTCATCAAGGCATACCAGCTAACTTGCATGGGACCCCTTCACCCGAAACCCTAAACCCTATCCCAGGAAAGAGCAGGAAGCCAAAAAGCTGGAGACCAAGAAGATACATGCCCGGCTTGATTCAGATTCTAGGAAGCCCATGGATGATATTGTTTTTTTAGTGTTTTTTGGGGTTTAGCGTTTAGCGTTCAGGGTTTGTGGTTTAGGTGTTTTTTGGGTTCTGGGTTCGTTCCTTGTACACTTGGGTTGCAGGAAAGGGCAGCAATTTGATAATATAGTTACTGGGATACCAAGGATTATGAGGATATGCTGGAGCAGTTCAGCGACGAGGAAGACGATTGGACACCGACTGTTACAGATGCCGTCACGGGAGCTGACACCGCTGGTGCGACCGACACCGTTGGTGCAGCTGCAACCAAGTAGAAATGCACAGAAATCCTTGAAAGGCCCTACACATCCCTATCACCCCCATATAAATAAATAAATATATATATATATGTATACACCCTATAACCCCCATATGTCCCCTACATAACCCCAAATATACCATGCAGTTAATTCATTAGATAACGATCCATCGCTATGTGGTATGGTCATTGGCAGTCAAGATGACTGTCAGTGTGCGACACTAGCATCCTTTTCAGCGCATCCCGCGCGATACAGCGCGGATGTGTGCGGTTGCGCACGGGTACTCGAGCACAACCCATCCGAAGCCAAGCCACTCGCAAGAGTGGATAGATCTGTTGAGCCAACGCAGCAACAGAAACCGCGTGCTTTCCCATTCCCCTTAGTAAGGTAGTAGGTGCGTCTCGGACTTTTGGGGCTCCTAAGAATCTCATCATAACAAATGAGCGTAGACTTTATTTTGCCACTGTTGCTGCCAAAAGTCCTGCATGACCTTGATATACAATGGTACCATAGTTCCCAAGGTATAAGGTACCTAGGGTCATGCAGGATTTTTATCATCCACCGCAGGGAACTCAATGAAATTTTGCACTCCTTGGGCGTGCTGGGTCGTTCGATGAGCAAGACTCCCGATAGAATACTGTCAGTTTATCTGAGCTATAGCCTAAACTCCTAGCATCCCACTTCGTAACCCCAAAATCATGCCCTATATGATCTCCCATCTAACCCATTTCAAGGAATAAACCCCAAACCCTAAACCCTAAACCCTTTAGACTACTGTTCATCTTTGGCTCAAGTTCTTTCTGCAAAGATCCGATGCAAAGCAGCATGTACATGCGCAACAGGCTCTGTATGGGGTTTAGGCTTCAGGGGTGTTTTGGAAGCTGAGATCTTGCGGGTAATTGGAGTTGGTTAGCAGCCATGGGGGTCACCAAGCAGGTCAGGAAGGCCGGCGACCCAACAAGTTAGGGTTTAGATTTTAGGGGTCTAGGCGGTTTAGGGGTTTAGGGTTTAGGGGTTTAGGGTGTAGGGGTTTAGGGGTGTAGGTTTTAGGGTTTGAGTTTAGAGCTCAATAGGGTTTAGGGCTTGTTCGGGTTTAGGAAGGTAAGACTACTTATGGGATCAGGGGATTTATAGTAAGGAAGACGTTTGGCGAACATATCTAATGGTAGGGACGCGGTGTGCTTTGAAATTACTGGGGTCAGCAGGAAACAAAGGAGTAGTCCCTATATAATCCCGTTGAAGTATATGCCCTTATTTCCCAAACCCCAGTAATTTACAATTAGTAGGACGGTCCTAAACCCTGAACTTCGCGGATTCAAGATTTTCGTCGCAGAACATCTTCTGGTCGACCCCTCAGGCTTAGTTAGGGTTGACAGGGGTACCTTCTAGGGATCATATAGGGGTTATACAAGGTAAATAGTGATTCAACCCTAAACCCTAAACCAATGATTCTATAGGATAAGAATTCTATAAGGGTGTATAGGGTTGCGGGATGGCCAATCTGAGTAAAAACTTCTTAAAAGGTCTGATAGCAGCCAGGGCGTAGGGTTTAGGGTTTAGTGTGACGGTTTAGGGTTTAGGGGTTGGGGTTTGAGGCTTTTTGTTTGAGGGGGCTGGTGGCTAAGCTCAAAGATTCTGAATATTGCTGTTCTTTGAAAGGCCAGGGGGACTAAGTAGAGCCATACCCATAATTATAAGCTCCAGTTACTCCCACCACTTACTAAGTCCGCATGACTCTACACCCCAAAGAATACAGTGATGAGTTGCCACTTTCCTTTCGTAAGGACTCTTACACGAAACATTCTGGGATAGGTGTGGCGGGCGTGTTTAATTAAGAGCAGTAGCAAGTAGCACGGGATTACTCATAAACGACGGAGATGGGGGCTGCCATGGATTAGGGCCCTGCCTCTTTGGGAGGAATACCGAAATGTGGGTGTTAGTGTCTTGGGGTGGCGCCCCTGATGATGGAAACTGCCATATCCTTAAAATCTAGACACAATATATCTCCATGCGCTCCCGAGGATTATAGATAGTATGCGGTATATTGGGGTCTCCTCTATTGATGGAAAAGTCTCTACATTCCCGGACTACTTTTCTGCCCCGCATACAACTCTTCAAAGCTCTGTGCCTAGGCAGGAAGGAGGCCTGCTCCCCTGGTTTAGGGTTTAGGGTTTAGGGTTTTCCCCTTAATAAGGATTATAATAGGGATCCTAATATTAAGGCCCTTGAAGGGGGGGGGGTTTATGAATCATGGGTTTACATTACTCCAACCAAACCCTAAACCCTGAATCCCTTCTGGTTAGCAAGTAATGACGGCATGGGATCAATGCAATAATATAATCGCTTCTATTTTCTTTTCTACTTCTGCATTCCTTGTTGAGCAGAGGGAAGGAGACTGTCCCGACCCAAAACACAAACAGCTCTTGAAGGGGAATGTGTGTGGACCGTCATGCTATCTCCGTGCCAAGAAGAAGGAGAGGAATTCGAGAGACTTGATTTCCGAAAGCGCTAGAAAGATTGCGGGGCCCTCCTGCTCACCTCCTCCTCCTCCTCCTACTTGTTCTGCTGCCCTAGACACTAAACCCTAAAGCCTAGCTGGCTTGCGCAAGTGGAGCTAAGAGTGCATAGGTGTACAAATCTGGGGTCCCTCCTGGGGTAATATGCAACGCCGTGATGTGCTTTTGCACGGCCATCTTGGCAGGATGCTGTGGGTAGTGAACCCTTTGCCGAGCCGGGCAGACAAAAAAGTCCGAAGGGTTGTAAAAAAAAAAACCGTAGAAAAGCTGAAGCATCATGGGTGAGGGGTGGCCGTATCAGGCTGGAGATGGCAAGACCTTCCCCAAGCAGGGCGACAAGTTGAGGATACATGGCGGCTTTACCAGGTTTAGGATTTAGGGTTTAGGGTGCAGAGTTCTAAGATTTGGGGTTTAGGATTTAGGGCTCAGGGTTGATGGTCTACTTTTATGTGAAGGAGCTCATACAAGGAACCCTATTTTGCACTGTATGACCTAACCTTCGGTAGTTGAGTATAGTATAGGCTCTAATAATCTCTTCCTTGGTGAGGACCCGTGTGCATTGCTTATAGGGGAAACATTGACTGTAGTTCTCACATACCCATATTATGGTAGCTTCGTGTTGGTTCCCGCAACCCAGTGCGAAGCCCCGAGATGCAGGAAATGAGAATTAATTGTTGCCCTAGGTAGGAGAATGCTCGAGCTATACCCCAGTGTCAAATTACTAAATCATATTCCCCTATAGTCAAGTGCTGCGTAATTTCGGAATATACCTGCCTAGATTTTGCCTCTTCACTCTCACTGCTTGTCATCCGATGTTGCAAGGAACCCCTGCAACAGCACTTCTGTTGATAGTGATCTTGAATTCAAGCTTAGACTCTGGGGCGAATACGGTTGATATTAACAGTCCTACATGACCCTAAATGCCTGAGGCCTTGGCAATCATACGGGTTCTTGTATCAGCGGTAGTCTGTAACACCCCCCAAATCCTCCACACATAATCTCAACACATCAATCCCAGTGTTCAAGTAATTTTCCACGCTCTTGTTGATCCCCCACTACTGGAAAACCTATATTCCCTGAATATTGCATAGCTTCCGTTTCACGTTCCATGTTTGTTTCAGATTGGCTTTCCACCATTGCAGGGGTGATATCCTTCAAAAATGATATAGCTTATCGCCGCTGTAGAACTCCATATACCCTTAAAAATAATTTACACCCATTACACCCCTATAGAAATCACTTCTAACCCATATAGAACCCAATATAACCCAACAATGCCCCTAGTAATTTAGAACACCAAAACAAGCCTAGCAACTGCTACTTGGAGGTTCATTGTACTTATAACCTACTTAGTAATTGTAGTTATAACCAAATTATATCTAGGGTAACTGTGGTTATGGGATTTATAATTGGGTTATAACTACAGTTACTAAGTAGGTTATAAGTACAATGAACCTCCAAGTAGTGCAGCATGTTGTTCATCCCGAGGCTTTGTGTAATCCATGGATTCAAGGCCTGTCCCCCCGTTTACACTTCAGGGGTTTGGGGTTTAGGGCTTATAGTCCCACTTAAGTCACTTAAGTAGATAGAATATGGCGTATATGCGGATCTTACTTAAGCGGGACTATACACGTTTATCATTGAGGCTTTAGGGTTGGTCGGCACTTGTCGAATGTAACGTTTTTACAGGAATCGTCCTTTTGAGATGTACAGACCTTTACAAACTGTCTTTCATGTGATCCCAACACCAAGCAACCAAACCCCATCTGTCTACGCGCAAGAATGTGGCCGTCCAAATCGACTAGCAAACAAAACTTCGTACCAGTCGGCATACATAAAAGTTTCAGGGTCGAAAATGCCCCAGACCCTAAATCCTGAAACCTAGACCCTAAACAGTATTTGTATTCCATTGCAGTTGCCATTTACTTTGCCTCTCACACACACAGAGGCATCTTCTAGTTAAGTGTAGCCACCAGGATGCACTACGTTGGCCAGCTGGCCAGAACAGGAGAGGTTTTTGATTCCTCCCGCGGAAGCTGGGACTTGTTCGTTGAAGGGTTAGGGTTAAGGGGTTGTGTTGCAAAAGTAAGAGTTTAGGGTTTAGAGGAATGAGGGTCTGGGGGTTTCAAGGGTTTAGGTCCACGTTCTGGCGTTAGGATAAAATTTACTCATAGGACCGGCCATAAGGTTGCTGTAGTAGACATTCTGACGCTCGCTCAAGGACATTGTCAGTGTCGCGTGGGGTGCAAGAGGGTCTATAGTCTTGTGTTTCCATAGTTCAGGATAAGGCGTTTGGAGGGCACTCTGTGATTTCTAAGGCACCAATAATACCCCATAATCCCGATATAACCCCTACATAACCTCTATAATCCCTGTAGTTTCCATTTTCTTTTCCATTATCCCTATAGGGCTTACAAAGTGACGCCGAAGCTTCGAGTTTAGGATGCCTACGTTAAGCGTGAAGCCATCAAGAAACGCGACATTGGCCTGCACAGGTCCCATCTACGAGAAAACAAGGGTTTAGGGTTTAGGGTGTTTGTGCCAGCTTTGCGTGGTAAAGCGTTCAAGGGTGGGGAACATGCTTGATCAAAGACGGAGTGCTTCATGAAACCCCGCTACACTGCAGACGGCAGGGGCTTGAGATTCCCAAGCAAGAATGATGGGGTCTGGTAGCTTCGGATCTGTGGGCCTGAAGATTGTCTCCTCTTGTGCGTAAAAGAGTCTTGGGATTTTTTCCGGGGCCTATCGGCTCTGATGTTGCACACTTGGTTGAATGAAGAGCCTCCCTTAACTTAACATGTCGCCGTTTTCAGGACCTAGCAGAACCCATATCTGCATCTTGAAGCCCCTTCCCAGAGTCCTCAAAACCAAGGCAGCGATACTGACGCCCTTTTTTTGGCTGGCCCACCCCCTTCTCCCAATTGCTGGGGGGCGATCAATAGTTTAAACAGGGTGCAGCATCGTTGTAGGAACAGCAGTTTGTTGGTGTAAGTGCTGACAAGGAAGCAGGTGCCCAGAAGGTACAGTTTCTTGGCACGCTATCCTGGACCAAGGAAGGGAGCCCATCGAATTCACCGTTGGCGTTGGACAGGTGACAGTTCGTGTCGGGGTTTGAGGACGAAGTTATGCACCGTACATCTCTAACTTTTCAGATGTTACAGGAAGGGTAGAAGCCAAGGAGGGCAAAGAACAGTGGAAACCCCGTCGTAGCCTTGGAACGGATGGCAAGATCCCAGAACAGATTAGTAGAAAGATTTTCGCAGATTTGCCGACACAAGAATCACCATGGTATTAGAAGAGCCCTCAGTTAGTGGGATTTCATGCCCGGGTAGATGCGCGTAAGGATGGAAAAGAAAAGGGTACTATCAAATGACTCCATACGAGCTTGAAGCCCTGGACCGTAAACCCTACTGTAGGGAGCCACTCCTACACTGCCTACTAACAAGCAGCCAGGAATTGGAGAAGTGGATGGGATACTTCTGGAAGAGTAAGAAGCAACGTATTCTGAGACAAGTCAACTGCTGCATGTTCTGAGACAGACACATATCATGTGGTATAATGCTTCTATAACTTTCGTGTAGGATTCTTTAAGTTGATATTAGCCTGTTACTGGTAATTACTAAGCTTCTACAATGCTTCCTACAGCCCGGCGATGGCTTCCTGCGGTTTGTCCCTAAACCCTGAACCCTAAACCCTCAACCCGAATCTTCTGGGCGGCTGCTCCAAGCGTGCGGCAGTCTGAATCAGCAGCACATGCAGGATCTTTTGAGATTATATACCGGGTTCCTGTTAAGGAACTTGAAGTAAGATACCATAATCAGGAAATCCCAGTATTTACTGGATATCCCTACTATGGTAACTTCATTCAAGTTCCTTAACAGCAACTCAGATTAGTGTAGAGCAGGTGCATGTTGCAGAGCTCCTCACATTCACCTAACGCCCCTGCAGATAGAGCCCTAAACCCTGAATCCTAAACCCTCAATCCTAGACCCTACATCCTAAGCCCTAAATCCTGAACCATAACCCCTAAACCCCAAAAACGGATACTGCAGGTGATAAGAGGCTGGGATGAGGGCGACGCTTGGACGCAGACAGACTTGCTGGTGCTTACTAGGGAATTTCAGGGTTTAGGGTTTAGGGCTTAGGGATTATAGTCCCTATGTGGGAGTTGTTAAATAGGGTTTAGGGCTTAAGGTCTGGACTCCTTAAAGAGGGGTTATATGGGGATTCTAAATGGGACTACTATAGGGCTTATTCAGGGGATACTGGGAGTTTAGACTATGGCTTATGTGATGACTGTATACCATTTCCCTTATGTCCCAGTAACCCCCAGAAAGCAGGAGTGCTGTTATGATACAATAATTATCCGCATTTGGGCCTGTCGAATGAGCACTGGGCAGTCCGAGTCGCGAACGGGAGCACAACTTTTCAGCGACTGGCCCGACGACGAAGATACAAACAGCAAAACCATGACCATTGTTGCCCGTGCCTTTTTACAGCATCACAAATGTAATCAGCACAGCCATTACTGGGCTGCTGTTCAGGAAGTTTTTAATCTCTAGAACTGGGAAATCTTATCGTTCACCATATACCCATACATACTATGGTAGTAAACGTAATTTCGGCTCCTTAAAAGCAATCCACATTATTCAGGGTTGGAGCCAGACTTGCTGGTAAACACCCTCGAATCAGGCCATGCAGATGTCCAAGGGTGAGCAGGCCACTTTGATGATTACGTCTGACTTCGCGCGCCTTGTCGTATGTCATGTTGAGCGGGCTTGGACGCCTGTAATCCCCTTTCCGATTCCCTAGCATTAAGCCCTTTAAGCCCCTAATATGAAATATTCCCACCGCGGCATAGTAGAGCATAATGGTTGTTGATGTTAAATATCATGGAGGTGAGGGGTTCTCATATCATGGAGGGGATGAAATCGCGCGCAGATTTGCAGCAGTCACAATGGCAGTAGTGCCGTGGGATTAACTGTAGGGGTTTGGGGACAGGGAGTGAGGTAGCATTTCCCAGATTCTTTCCGCGCCCTTATATTCCTACATGACCCTAGCTTCCATTTTAAGTTCCATCTTCTTTCCCTTTTGATTCTCCATCAGTCGGGTGTGGAGCCAGTTGACTGCCAACGCGTGGTTTACGAGGCAAGTGTAGACGCAAACTAGTCCGATCCACTTGACAGGGAATCTCAGACTGTCGACATTATGGTCCCCATGGGGGTATTCTAGCACCGTCTGAAAATGCCTGAAATATTTCAGGGTACAGCACCCCAAAAGGGATCAGAATTTGCGCGACATCTCAAATGGGGACCTCCTACTTCCACTTAGCATTTCCCCACCTTCCACCCGGCCTTAGGGCCTTAAGGGTCTAGAGGCTTCGGGCTTAGGGTTTAGAACTTCACTCCCAATTGCCCCCTGCCAGTACTTGTGTTATTATAATCCTTACACATTTTGAGTGATGTTATTCTGAGTATTCCAAAATTATTGCTACTGCTGCTATTATGTCTGTTACTAGTACCCTTGCCAGTGCTATCCGTGTTCCTAGTACTTACCTCTGGTTAGCAAGAAGTGAAACAATGGATCCTTATGGTAGGCTCTATATAAAATAGTCTATGTATGATATACTCCACAATAACGGAGCAGTTTGGAAGTTCTTCTCCATTCCACCATTCCCTACCTACCCTCCCTAGAAACCCTGAACAGTAGCTTCCAGCTTCCTTTACATATCTCCAGAGGTACAAGTACATGGAAACTACTATCCACCCATTCCTCCTCATTCCCCATATCATCCTAAATACATAACCCATTACAATACAGTAGTTTCCACTTTCCCGCTGAGTATTACACTAAATGCTTAATCCTTAAAACCTTAAACCCCAAATTAAGAATCTAAACCCTGAAACGCTACACCCCAAACCGCAAATAAACCACTACCTGGACCCCACAAGTATGTGAAATAATGGCTTTTGGGTTATTACTAGGGGTTTTGGGCTAATATTTTACCTACTTTTGGGGTTTAGGTAAACCCTAAACCCAGACTCTATCACTAGAGTAGGGGCCGCTAAGTTCAGGTACGGCCGGCAGGGAGTGCCGCGTTTGATCCCACCAAACTCAGACCTGGTCTTTGAGGCCAGAACAAAGGGCTTAAGGGATATAGTCCCCCTTAAGTAGATAGAATATGGCTTTGGGTATAGTATATAAAGATCTCCATATACCCTATATTCTATCTACTTAAGGGGGACTATAGATGGTTTCAGGGTTTATCAGTTAGGGTTTTAGGGTTTAGGGGGGTTGGGCTTTGATGGGTTTGGGGTTTCAGCGTTTGGGGGTTCAGGGCTTAGGGGTTTAGGGTTGCGGG
>CAJNIZ010033392.1:56627-70783 GCA_905231905.1 Symbiodinium pilosum | reverse complement strand
GGTGGTGGTGGTATTCGGCGTTGCCATCGCCGTCGCCGTCGCTGTAGAAGCACTGGTGGCAGCAGCAGCAGCAGCAGCAGCAGCAGCAGCAGCAGCAGCAGCAGCCGCGGCAGCAGCAGCAGCAGCAGCAGCAGCAGCAGCAGCAGCACCAGCACCAGCACCAGCACCAGCAGCAGCAGGAGGAGGAGGAGGAGGAGGAGGACGAGGACGAGGACGATGAGGACGACGACGATGACGAGGACGATGAGGACGACGGGTGCTGCAGCGCTGAAGCTGTTTCTGAGTGACTTTGTCAGAATTTTCATGCAACGTTACTGGGGCCACTGAGTTAGTGCCCGAGGCTTGAGTAGGGTTGCAACATGCAAGTTGTAAACGCGTGTTGAGGAGTTTTTCTATGAGAGGCCTTGTCAGCCATACCCGGAATGTGCTGCTGCATCGTCATCATCTGTCTGCCCTCAACGTACGTGAGCCTGGAATTGCTCGCAGGACAGTTGGAACTGCTTGGAGATCGATGAGGCGTGGTGCTAAAGTATCTAACCCTCTCCCTCCAAACTGTCCACCTCCCCTTTCAACAAAATCTTCCCCCTGTAATGCTAAAAATGAAGCCCCCAACCCCCTACTGCAAATGATTCTCTGTCTGGTACGACTACATACTTACTCAATTCCAATACGGTGCCATTATCAAGTTAGAGACATGCATTCCCTAAAGGCTGAACTCTAAACCGTGTTCGGGGTGTGGGGTGGGCGGTGGGGTTCTATAAGGGGGGAAAAGATTTAGATTGGTTTCAAGATTGGATTCCAGTTTCATAGCCCCAAGTTGGCACACTAGATCTGGTACAAAGCGGGCCATTATTTTGAGAATGGTCCAGATCATAGGTGGAGGGTGTGTGGAGTTTGCACCCTAAACCCTAAGCCCTAAACCCGGAACCCTAATTGAGCCGTGAAGGGTTTAGGATTTACGGTGCGCGTGTGCATGTCTAAATCCCTCCTTCAATTCGAGGGTGTTGCAGTGGCAAGCTTGTAGGACCCCTACCATGGTTTAGAGTTTGGTTTTGGGTTTAAGGTTCATTGTTTAGGGTTTAGGTTTTAGGGTTTAGGGTTCAGTGTTTAGGGTTTAGGGTGCATTGTTTAGGGTGTAGGGTTTAGGGCTTATTGTTCAGGGATTAGGAATGTCTGTGTCAGTTGCACTGAGTTGTTTTTTCCAGAGTTCATGGTTTCAGGCTGCATCGCTGCAGATTTGATCTGCTAGGCTGCTCACGCTTTGCAAAGTGAGGGTCTCTGGTAGAGGAGATATAAAGAGTTATATGGGGATTATATAGGGGTTCTATAGGGAGTACAGAGGGGAGCAGTCTCTCTCTGGTACCAAGATTGGTTGATGCGTAGGCCCGCGGTTTGAAACTTGGGTCCTGTACTCTGATGGGCCGTGAAAAACTGGGCTGCTGTTAAGGAGCTTGCTTCAAGTTACCATAATGGGAGTTTTTATATCATTAAACATGGTTTCCCGAATAGAGTTACTTAATTTAAGCTCTTTAACAGCAACCCAGAAAACCTATTCTACTTATTATCTAGATGCCCTCAGTATATCGCAGGCAGCTCTCTCTGAAAGAGTTCCCACTTCCCCTGCGCCGTCGCCGCCGACGCCGCATTCGACCAAGGTTGGGGGCTTTGGCAAGGCTCAGTTTCTTATCATAACTTTGGTACCCTAACCCTAAACCCTAGACCCAAATCCCAAAACTCTTAAACGCTTTCCTCAGCGGCTCTTAGGGGTATTGGCAGGTATATATTGCAGGGCTCTTGTGGTGAGGATCAGAATTGAAAGCCCTTTATCTGGGTTGAGTGTAGGCTTCGGGTCAGCAAGATTATGGCTCTTCCTGACAAAGGAAACATCATACAGGTCATTGCTTCAGGAGATCTGTGTTCGAGTTATATGAGCTATAGTCTAAACTCCTTAAAGGGGCTATGTAGGGGATTATATAGGGGATTACTATAGGGCTTATGAAGGGGGTACTAGGAGTTTAGACAATGGCTCATATGGGGATGATGGAAAGAAAATGGAAACTATGCGTAGGGGTTGTAGGGATCGTATAGGGTGTTTTGAAGAAGTGGTCTTTGTCTCAACGAGCTTTCGGTTTCATTCCGTCGTCGTGCTGAGCCTACTTTCTGACTGTTCCGCATGGGGCCTGGAATTGCAAGCTGACTGCACCAGCGCGCGCCAAGCCCTGAAACGCATTGAACGACGGTTCTGCCAAGATGCAGGTCTGCTTCGTCAGTCTGACAAACCTGAACAAGAGCTGTTGCCACAAAGCCACTTGTTCTGCTCATCTACTGGCCCCAAGGAGAATTCGACTATGGAACCTCGAGTGCTTGCCATTTGAGCAGTACTTTATTTGGGGATACTATGGTACCCAATATAGAGTAAGATTGTATCCTCCTTTTGGGGTATAGTATGTTACATAAGGAATATTATCTTGCTAGGTTTAACCACCAAAAAAACACTACTCACTTGTTTTGCTCAACTACTGTCCCCAAGGAGAATTGGACTATGGAACCTTGAGTGCTTGCCATTTGGACGTTACACCTGATACCCTTTTAGACAGCAAGTCTTCAATGCGGGCGCCTCATAAACCCTAAACCCTAAACCCTAAACCCTAAGCCCTAAACCCTAAACCATAAACCCTTAACCCTAAACCCAATCCCTGGAGTCCAAGAGAATCCCCAAGAGGCGGGCCCCTAAGGGCACCATTTTGACAAATCCCCCAAAATGTGGGGTACCTTCCGGGGAGTCCTATCACACTGAGGATTCTAGTATTTTGGGGGTGTACATTGGGGTCCTCTAGTTAGATGTACAGCTCCCCAATTCGTAAAAGCAACAGTGAGAACCCTAAACCCGAAGCCCTAAGTGAACCCTATTGTCATGATGCAAGACGCCATCACTGCCTGCTGCGCAGCCTTCACCACCTTCCGCGCGGAGCTTGTGCAATTGCTATGTATAGGGATATAGGGGTTTAGGGTTTCCCTAAATTAGGGGTACCTAGTTTGGGGTCCCCAGAATAAGGATTATAGTATTTTGGGGTCTGTGTTACGGTTTTCTTATTTAGGGAAACTACCATATGTGGATATCACCCCTATAATGAAGAATCAAATGAACAAGAACATGGACAATGAAATGGAAACCCTAGGTCCCTTTAAAGGGGCATATAGGGATTGATAGAGAAATTGTACTCAATTCTGGAGAATCACATGGAAAAGACAAACAACATGAAATGGTATATCTGAATGTGTAATACCGTTGTTGTCATCTATGGGGAAACTGGGACTTTACGTGGACTAGACGGAGTGTTTTTTGGGGATAGTCTAGGCATCATTATGACAACCTTGCACTTTTTTTCCATGAGGATGGGTATTGAATATCAAAGGGGATCGTCACTGACACTATCTTCTCGGCTGAAATGAAAGAAATCCTTAACCTTAAGCCCTAAACCCTAAAGCCTAACCCCTAAAATGATGTGGCTCTGCAACGGAACTGCGCAGAGATTGTTTGAGAAGCTGGGACAGGCTGGCCTAGACTTCTGGGATAAGGGCGGGGCAAGCTTGCAGAGACAAACCTGGAGTCTGAAAGGGAACTCCTGAAGATGTGTAAAGTACCGCTGAACATGAACCCATGCGGGGTTGGACGTTTGTTTTGGCGTTTGGTCAGTGTGTGTAGGGCCGTCCTTTGCACGAGACAAAACATGAATATCTTACGCTACATGAAGTTCCGTGGGAGAGTAACTTGTCAGCATGATTCCCCGGATTAGTCGTGTTATTTGTTTCCTTTTCTATACTATCATTTGTGACTGTTTCAAGTACTGTTATGCTCATTAATACTGTCATTGGCTACTGTTGAAACTAGCCTTATTGCTGCAGCTACTACCGCAAGATCTGGTGGGATTGATTGAGTGCTGCTGCTCGGACGTTGGGTTTAAGGTTCAGGGGCCCGCGGTAAATTACACCCAAATGGTAGGATCCCTCTACCATATGATGGATGGATGGATGGATGGATGGATGGATGGATGGATGGATGGATGCATGGATGGAGGAAATCTTGCACCACTTAGGAATGTCAAAATGCTGTAATTTTTAGGACGTGAAGGACACATAAGGTGGTGTAATATTTCTTTCCATACACAGTAAGGATCCCCCAAAAGAACCCACATATTTTAAGGCTCAAACCCCCCAGGTAGGGAAATCCCAAATGCTGACCAGGTAACATTTCATGGTCTCGCATACACTAACACTAGTGTTTCATAGCCTACCTTCCTAGCAAAACCCCCAAACCCAAAACCTCAAACCGTTATTTCCATAGGTTTGTGGCTCGCAGTTTTTCGAACCGTGCAGTTTTGTTCGCCACATCCTACCATGAGCCGGGTCGCGCCTCGTCGGCCAGGTTAGAGCTTTTAGGGTTTAGAGTTTAGGGTTTAGGGAGGGATTATGTAGGGGTTTTTAGGGTTTAGGGTTGAACATTCAGGGTTTAGGGTCTAGGGTTTAGGGTTTAGAGTTTAGGTTTTAGTTTGGCAGTGGAAGGGAACCGGGGGATTTAGTAAGTATGTACTAGGGAACTTTTGATGGGACATGTAGGCATGCAGGGAAATCTGTGGAGATATATACTCGGTCTAGCGTTTAGGGATGTTGCCCCAGTGATGGAGGAGAATCACATGAAACAAATGACAAGCAAATGAAACCTGGGCTTATATAGACGTCTTGGGAATTGTAGTGCAGAAGCCCGAACAATCATCCGTTCTTTCTCAATACAATACTACCCGTATACCTACAGTATAAAATCCACCAAGCACCCGATTGTAACTATTTAGGGCGTAGTGCCCTGTAGACCGCAGAACTTCGGCGCCATGTCATGTTGCTGCATGTGCATGTGGGTGCATACAATTTGTTGCACAACAGCTCATCTGCAGCTCACGGAGTTTTTAAGGGTTGTTTGCATCAGTTGGGTGCCCGAGTATAGTTTGGAGAAGGCTTTGTCCAGGGCATAGGGCTTCATGCTTCCTGCGACTCGTGATATCACATGAGCTATAGTCTAAACTCCTAGTATCCCCCTTAATACCCCCTATAACACTTCCCTATATAAGGAGTTTAGACTCTAGCTCACATGAGGAACGGCAAGGCCGGGTGTTGCCAACAGTCTGAACGGAGTGGCGAGTTCTTGGAACCGTAGGTGGAATCAGGTAGGTAGAGCCCCCGCACCCTGTAATAGTGGTATAGTAGGAATATAAGAGAACCCTAGCAAAATCACCCTTATCCCGTATAGTCACTATTACTGGGCGGGGTCCACCTAAGGAATCATGTTTTCTTTTTCAGTTCTTCAGGCCGCTCTGCTCTAAGACGCATTGGGATCCTTTTGTGCAGCTCTGTGGTTAGAAGAGAATGGGCCTCCTTTTACACGGATCTCATATGCGCCCCAAACCTTCATCCCTTGGGTTTAACCCTAAACCCCTACACCCTAGAATCCTAACCCCTTAACCCTTAACGCAGAAACCCCAAAACCCCATAAACCTATAAAGCGGAAGGTTCCTCTACGGATGCATGGGCCCCATTAGACTCCCTTGATTCGGAGTGCCTCATAGATGAAGGCGTTTTGAGCATGATGCAATAGGAGGATTTGCCACCTTGTAATAGTGGTATAATAGGAATATACGCGGACCTAATACAGCCTAATATAGTCCTTATTATCCTTTATAGCCATGATCACAGGGTGGAGGGTCCACCTAAACCCTGAACCCTACACCCTAAACAGTAGCTTCCATTTTTCCATTATCGCTACAATTAGGGTGCACCTAAATGATGCAGTTAGCGCACCAGCGCAGCTGCGTGTTTTTGTCGAGCAGGTTCTATGGCACCCGCCTCCCACTGTCAAGAACTCTTACATAAGGGTTTAGGGTTTCGGGTTCAGGGTTTAGGGCAAAATTAACAACAGTGGTCTGATGAGGGATACCAAAGCCCAATAGTTCCTGTTCGTTCTTTAGCTATAAGGCGATGTTAAGGGTTTGCCTGAGCCCTATACACCCCTGTATAACCCTGCATACGCCCAGTAAAGACCCTATATAGTTTCATGCACTCCCTGTAGTTAGCTTAGCATTACCCTGAACCTACAAGTACCCTAAACCCTAAACCCTACAGGGTTCTTTTTGGGTTCCGTGTTTGTTGAGGGAGACTTTCTTCAGCAGAACGTTAAGCCCAAACTCCCAGTTGTCCTAGAACGTAGGCCCTAATCCCGAAGCCTAAATCTTGATGCCCATGATGCAAACCCCAAACCCTAAACCGTGAAGCATCGTAAACCCATTCAACTACTTGTTGCTCTGTAGCACACGAGAGAACGGATACGCATGGTAGTCGATTCCTGGCCCCCCCAGAAAAACTTAGCATGACCATTTGCCCCATTCCCTACTAAACCTCAAGCCCTAAATCCCCAACCCTAAGCCCTAAACCCCAAATCTTAAAACCTAAACCCCAAACATAAACCCTTAAACCCTGAGCACTACAGTTTCCGGTTTTCAAGTCCTGAGTCGAAGCCTTGCATTCGGTATCTCTGCCGAGGCAAGGGTGATCCAAGAGGTGCAGACTCAGGCAGACGGTCCAAATGAGTAGCAATTCTATTGGGGATACCATACTGGGTAGGCCCCTGGGATATTTAGTATTTTCACTATTGGCTTTAATAAGGGAACCTATATACTAATATGTTTAAGGAACAAGGTTTAGGGTTTAGGGTTTAGGGATTAGGGTTAAGGGTTTAGGGTTTAAGTTGGGTACTGCCCCCCCCCAAGTAACAGTCTATATTTGGGGTCCTATTAA
The DNA here is from genome assembly GCA_905231905.1 of Symbiodinium pilosum. Classification (NCBI taxonomy): domain Eukaryota; class Dinophyceae; order Suessiales; family Symbiodiniaceae; genus Symbiodinium; species Symbiodinium pilosum. The sequence continues at coordinate 63,940 of CAJNIZ010033392.1, read as the reverse complement.
GGGCTATATATAACCATACTATAATTACTATCCAACTGTTACTGAGGCGGGGCAGTACTGAAGGGATACCATAGGTTTAGGGTTTATCTGGTCCACGTACCTACTTAAATGGAGAATCACGTGGAACTTCAAGTCAAACATGACGCGGAAACTGCGGTTTTTTTGGAGTGCAAACGTCTGAAATTGGTATCTCAACGCAAGAATATGGCCTTACTTAGTTCAACCGCCAAGAAACCCTAAGCCCCAAACTCTAAACCAAGAAACATCCGTCAAATCAGGGTTGAATGGTTGCTCAGTTGTTCCTAGCTTCTTAGCATAAGATTATAATTTTGAGAAGCCCCTAGGGTCTACGGGACCCCCCTTTAACGGATTAGGGCATCCTCTTTCATGCTCAGGCACCTGGATTTTGGGGATTTAGGGTAAAGGCTTCGGTGCACTAAACCTTAAATCCTAAACCCTTAACCCTAAATCCTAGACCCTAAAACCTGAGCCCTAAGGGTGCCAGGGGCAGGGCCATCTTGTAGCATGGGTCCCTAGCATCTCATAGAGCTCTCGAGTCCATCCTCCCGTGACTCCAACTAAAGTTCATCAAAGCCTTAGGGTTTAGGGTTTAGGGTTGAGGGTTTGGGGTTTCGGGACTCCATCCTCCGTAGCCCTAAACCCCAAAACGGACTCTATGAGTGTGGGTCTTTGTTCGTGAGGTTTAGATGCTATTGAAAGCCCTCCTCTGGCGCTATACAATATCTGGGGTTAAGGTTTTGTGTTTATAGCACCTTGTGCCAAACTTCTAGACCACAAACCTGAAGGCCAAAATCTAAAACCCTAAGCTCTAAGCCCTGACACGAAACCCCAATTCCTAGATCCTTACAGCTGCAACTGCTGCAGGACTCCAAGGTCCTAACTATGGGCACTTAGGTGGTTTTCTAGTGTGTAACACCGTATACGGAGGTATGCCAGGAGCCCAAGATTACGGGCCCACTGCTCAAGGAACCCTAAACGCTAGACACATAGCCCTATGCCCCAAGACCCTAAACTAATTCATCACCAACTGTTGATTCCAAACATCTTGCATGACCTGAGTGTACGCATAGTTCCCAAGGTATAAGGTGCTTCCTAATCTTACAAGGATGATCCACACGACATTGAAAGCACGGTTCCTGGCGAGCGCAGCGCCTGGACCATGATGCAGAACTTGGAGTAGGGTTTAGTGGCTTAAGAGTCTAAGGTTTAGGGGACGTGTTTAGGGTTCAAGTTGACGGTTTAGGCTTTGGGGTTTTAGGAGTTTAGAGTTTGCAGCTTTAGAGTTTAGAGTCGGGCGTTTGAGATGGAATAAAATAATGGAGAATCGACTGGTTAAGAAACTAGCGCATGCAATTGCCATTTGGAGCACATAGCATGCAAAGACAAACTTATAATCATGACAGGGCGTACACGAGGTATGTAGTGTTATACAGGGATATATGGGGTACGTAGGGTGAAACGACCCCAAATGATGGCGAGTCAAACAGGACGGAAGATGAACGCAAAATACAAGCCTGTGTTATAGTAGGGGCAGACCAAAGTTTTAGCCAGGTATTGCCCTCTTGTCCCGATAGCTAGCCTTTTAGATAACACGTGCTTTGTTTGTAGTATGCCTATCTAGTTCAATGGTTGGAATGCAGGATGAAAATGCAAGAGAACATTGGAAAATGGATGGAACCTTGGATTTCATAGGGGCTAATTACAGGGAGGGGGAGTAATGGCTTAGGGCTTAATTAGGGCTTATGATTTAGGGTTTAGAGCTTGTGGTTTGAGAATTAGAACTTACGGTTTAGACCTTAGATAGGGCTTGGTGTTCAGAATTAGGGTTGAGGGGTTTGCAACCCCCAGCCCTTCCCCCAAACCGTCCCTATCCTTGAAAGGGGGGCAATTGTGGTACAAGTTACCTCAAAAAGACCTCAAGATGAGATGTTATTATTTTATAGTATATGTGCTTCACGTCTTGTCTTGGAGACAACAGGACCAATCGGGCGGCAAAGGGGTGCCAGGCTCGTATCAGTGTAAAGCCTGGATTCCGTGATCCTTGCTTATTCGTTGGGATTGCAATGGGATCCCTTTACATGAGTGGTGAACTTACTCGTTTCTAGTAGGTAAGGGAATATACTCCCTCCAAGAGATATTCTCTTGTCTCCTAAACACTATAGCATATTCCCTGCTAAGAACCGGTACTGTAAGTATGGAACCAGTAAGTTCAAGGAACAGACGTTTTCGCATCCAGGCTCTAAATTTGTAGAATCAGGATTCATGTGATGGGGGCAAGGATTTGGAGGCCTGGGATTTATACCCTTCGCCCTGAACTGTAAACCGTAAACCCTCAGCCCCAAACCTTAAACCCTGAACCCTAAACGCTAAACCCTATCAGTTGAGAGCTTTCGCAATGCCAGGTTTTTGTCAAGACCATAAGACGTTGACGCACGGGACTTTGAATAATGCTGATCTCGCGGCGCAGTTTTGTAGTTGTGTGGGTCGTGTTTTGTGGCTCCTCCTTCAGTTGTAAGGTCTATGAGGGATTCGGAGCGCAATGAAGACGCAAGTGGATAATCATCTAACTAAGCGAGATCTTAAGACCTCCAAAAGAGATGGCATCAATCAAAGAACATACCTCAAGCTTCACACTCTTCGGAAGCCTACTGGCTTCGCGTTGCCCTCAACCCTGAGCCCTAGACCCTAGCTTAGCTGAGTTGCTGTTAAGGAACTCAAATTTACTGACTATAATAAGGAAACCCCATCATGTACTATATACCGCTACCCGTATGATGGTAACTTAATTTAACCAAGTCCTTAACAGCAACCCAGTTATCTGGCCTCTGCTTTCAGCAGAGGTGAAGAGCACTCGCAGAGTCTTTCAGATTTCGAATTCGAGGATGATGAGCAGATTCGAGTTGAGATCAAGCACACATTCATTGAGATGAACCTTGGTTTGCACTGCCGACTTTGGGTTTAGGGTGTTGTGCTGTTGGCCTATCCTCGGGCTGTCGACCTGCGGTTGTAGACCTCGGGCATTAGACCTCAGGTTGTAGAGTTGTTGTTCACTTCAACTTCGCGCCCAAAGCCTTATGGGGAATCCGAGGACAGATTTGCTACAGTATCGAAGACTGACCCAATTTCTTAGGTCTAGCACCTAAGCTTATCACCCACTGAGTCCAGGAATCAAGCACAACATGGCACGACCAAGTGCCGAAAACGCAAAGCAACTAACTCCAGTCCGAAAACCCGAAACCCTAAACCCTTAAACCCCCAACCCCTTACTGCAGTGAACCCTCTCCGACTGAAACTCTGAATTCGAAAGAAGAACCTCTAAGCCTGAATGCCTGGTAATTAATGCAAGTTATCCCCTGTAACCCTCATATAGCTGTAGTAGAATCCCTAAATCCCAAACCACAAACCCTAATCCCCAAACCTGTTTTTAATTCTCCCCAAACCCTCAACGGCAAATCTAAGTAAAAAGTCAAACCGGCCCCTACGGTAAGCCCCTACAGGGGCAAAAGACACGCGCACTTTCAGCGCCGATTTTACTCGTATTCTCTATATGGGCTTAGGTTTCGGTTTAGAGGGTTTAGGGTTGTAGGGTTTAGGCTTCAGGGTTTAGCATTGTAGGGCTTGCTATAGTTTCCAAACTCGCTTAGGGTTCCTGTTTTGAGCATTTGATGTTCTCTGGCTGAGGGTTCAGGTCTATGTACTATAGTTTCGAATATTATAGAGTTAGATGATAGTCTTTTTTGGTCATACTGGCGTCAACATACTTGGAGATTCATGGGATTTGGTAAGTACGTATTGCTGACATGTTGGTTATAAGCTATAGCCTCATCTGTAAACCCCCTAGCTATGCTATGTGGGAGAACCCAGTTAGTTATATGTGGGGCTAAAGCCCCAGTTATGCTTATTCACAAGTCCCTCGATCCTCCAACCCTGAACCCTAAACCCTAAACCCAAAACCTTAAACCCTAAACCCTAAACCTTAAACCCTAAACCTTAAATCCGAAACCCTAAACCCTAAACCTTAAACCCTAAGCCGTGGAATCTTCTTACAACCACAGGAGAGCCTCAGGCTCATTCGCAGGATTCTTACTGAGTTCAGGAGCTTGCTCAACCCTGGGTAGGCCTTGGGGTGTAGGGTTTAGGATTTAGGGTTTATCCCTTATTGGTTTTATAGGGACCCCTCTAAACTAATAATTTTCAAAGGTTTCTGAAGGCCAACCAAGAGCCCTATTTCGGTCGGGGTCTAGGGTTTAGGGTGCACTAATGTACGCAAAACCAACAGCCCAGAAACAACAAGGTGGACGCAGGAAACCCTGCACCTAGGGCCCCAGAAAGTTGAACTTCCAAGGCCATGGGGTATAGAAAGTGATACAAAACTTCCTCTATCTCCTACAGGCTCTTACCCGAGTCCTTAGAGGAGCAAGCAAGTAGACTTTGATCCCTCAGTTTCTAGCAGCAACCAAACAACCCTTTCCCGTGACGTGAAAATCCCCCATCCCCAATATGGAATATGCTTCCCAGCATTCATGGTTTGCTCTAGGCAACATATAGAACGAGGGCGCAGGGAAGGGACTGCCGCCCAAGGAAGTTCCACCAAAGACCCTTGCCCTGCCTGGAACCCGAAAGTCTAAACCTTGAGCCCATAGCCCTAAACCCACAAACCCTGAGCCTCCCTAAACCCTAAACCCTAAACAGACTAAGATAGAATGCCCCGTGAGGACCCAGGGAGGCATCATGCATCGATATCGGAAGCTTCGGAAGGCACCTCCTTACGTCATGCATACTTGGAGGTTGAGCATAATTATATAGTCCCCCTTAAGTAGGTAGAATATGGAAGAGATGGGGGATCTTATTACGATGCACGCAAAGCCATGTTCTATCTACTTAAGGGGGATCATAAATCCTGACATGTTAGGGCTTAGGGTATAACAGGCACCTATGAATTCGATTAGAATCATCCTAGGGGACGATGGGAATCGGAGTGGTTTAGGGGTTTTGGGTTTAGTGGTTTAGGGTTAATCGTGCTATCAGTGCCAGCTAGAATTCGGATACAATTACCCTGAACTTCCAAGTAGGGTTTAGAATCCAGAGTTTAGTGCACAGGGTTAGTTACAACTACTCCGGGTTTGGGTGGCATGTCGCGGGAATTGACAGACTTTTGTGCGCATATTCCCCTTAGAGGTCTCCATACATGCCCCAACTGTCATGAGTCTCGCCGGCACTCGCAAAAAGGAGCTCCGGGTTCTTGATATTGCCCAAAAGCCATCTAAATCCTGAACTTTAAACCCCAAATCCTGAGTTGTGCGATTTAGGGTTCAGGGTTTTTGGGTCAGGGGAATGGAATGCTAAACCCTTGGTTGCACAGGCTGCATGTGTACGTCTGGCTAGGAGGGAATGCAGAATGGAAGAGAACACGGAAACTACTCTTGTCCTGCGGTTCGTAGGGAGCGCTATAGGGATCCACTCCTTCATTCCTTGCGAATCAAATCAGAAGTAAGTATTATGAGGCTTGGGCGGAGATCTAGGTTGGATTCTCTTTGCAGTGGGGCTGGTTTAGTTTCAAGGTATTCTAAAACCTGGGCAGATGCATCTCATCTACCCCTAATTTTAGGAAACCCTCAACCCTGAACCCTGCATAACCCCTACCTAAACCCTAAACTAGTCCAGTATACCCATATATATATATGATAATCTAACTCGCTTGCACTGAGTCCAAAACGGAGTTCCTGGACCGCGCCATCTGCGAACCAGACGCTGGGAGAACGGAAGTTTGCAATATCAGGGTTTAGAGTTTAGGATTTACCTTGGGCACTGCCCCCACCCAGTAACAGTCTATATTAGGGGTCCTATTAAGGGCTATATATAACCATATTATATTTATTATCCAACTGTTACTGAGGGGGGGCAGTATCCAAGATTTACGGTTTATTCGTTTAGGGTTTGGGGTTTATGCTTCAGGGTCAAAGGGTTTAAGGTCTAGGTGTTTAGGGTTTAGGGTTGTTAGCAGGGAATGAAGGCACGGAAAAGAAAAGGTAAGTAGCGTATGATTGGAGATTCCAGAGGAGTTACTGTAGGGATCTATTCCTCGGTGGTGTGCTAAACTTACATAAACTTAGGGGCTTGTTTGGAGGTTCCTATGGTAAGGGATTAAACCCTAAACCTTAAACCCTTAACCCTAAACCCTAAACCCTCAACCCTAAACCCTAAACCGCATATACGAGGTGGACTATTTTCTTCGTTTGTAGGCCCTCAATGCACTGATGGGTATGGGGAGCCAGGCGGTGGATCTCCGTAATACTTTAGGGTTTAGGGTTTAGGGCCCAGATTCTCTCCCCCCCGCCTGCCTCTTAAGCACCAGTAAGTAAACTTTAGACAACAAGCACGGCTGTGACTTGCAGTCTGGACTTCTACTACACTTGCAGGAATGTATGCGGCCTTCCCCTTGACCCCAAAACTTTGACTTCAGGATTTCAGGGCCTAGGGTTCAAGTGCTAAAGCCCTACACCCTAAACCTTTTAAATTCTAACCTTAAACTTGCCAAAGTCTCTAGGAAGACGAGTTCGGAACGTCCACTTCTGAAGAGCCTGGATCGGCCACTCCCGATCAAGACGACGACACCACAGATGAGGTCCAGAGTGCAAGAACTCTGTTGGGGATGGGTTATATAGGGTTATATAGGGATATATAGGGGATATATAGGGCTAACTGGGTTTAGGGGTTTCAGGCTAACCAACGTAAACCTTCCAATTCTGTACCTTGTGGAGTGCTGTTAATAAGAATCAAGCCCAAAAAGTATGCCAACCCCACAAGGAACTGGGGTCCATGAGGACGTCTAAGCCCTACAGCATGCCCCCTGGAAGGATGCTTGTGATGGTGAGGAACGGCGGACGGTGAGACTGATGGCTGTTAGTGGTTTAGGGTTTAGGGTTTAGGGTTTTATGGGCTTGTAGAGGGCATCATGGCCTGGAAGGTTTGTTTACTCCAGTTTAGGTGTAAGTCCAGATTTTTTTTAGAACTCGTGGCTGGAAAGTTGAGTGTAGACCCCATGAATTATGAGCCCCCTTCTTGTAAGGGCCTTAATACTAGGATCCCCATTGTAATCCCTTTTGAGGAGAGGGTTTTTTCATCAGTGGTCTACAGTAGGTAATCAAGGTTTTGGGTTCAGGAGATTGGTTTCAAGTTTGTGGGTTCAGGGAGGCCGTTTGTCAAGCCCCCTTTCGTTTGACAGGGTTTTCGTAGGGGTTGCACCATCATTGTTGCAAGTGAGCCTTAGACCCTGCCCTAAACCCTAAACC
>CAJNIZ010033392.1:0-48871 GCA_905231905.1 Symbiodinium pilosum | reverse complement strand
CCCAGTTATAAGTAATTGCTAAGTCCCATGGGCCTCCAAGTAGGATAGAATAAATTGCAGGGGTTTGCAATAAGGAAGCATGGGTGAGTTGGAGAACTTCTTTTTACGCCTCATGTAAACCCTCAACCACCCAAACCCCAAAACCCCCTAAAACCCTCAAGTCTTCGTGTAGTTTTCCCCCTGCACATTCTTCAACTTAAGGAAACACTAAGGGAACCCTATATGTCCTATAGTCTAAACTCCTTAAGGGGGTATATATAGGGAATTATATAGGGGACTACTATAGGGGTTATCATGGGGGACACTAGGAGTTTAGACTATAGCTCATATGGGGGCAGCATATTAGGAGAGCTTACGGGACCCTTGGGAGCCTTAGGGAGATTATAGGCAGGTCTCAGGAAGTCTTTACCCAGACCCCTGGGAGGATCAAACAATTAGATCCCCTATATAGACCCATTATAACCCCTGTATAATCCTTATATAATTTCCTATATGGTTCCAGGGGATCTAATTTTTCGATTCCTTTGGGGGTCTGGGTAGGGTTGCGGGATGAAAGGACTCGAGGCGCACGTGGAGCGATACAGGAACAGCCGCTTGTTGGCTTTGTGGCCTTGGTGGTTTCCTCCAGGGTTTAGGGTTGTGGGTTTAGGGTCTAGGGTTTACGATTCCCTCTTTCTTAGGGGTTGTGTAGTGGTAGTAGCAGACTGGAAAGAAAATGGAACCTTCTTCTACTAGTGAGGGTTGAGGGTTTAGGTAAGATTTGCCAAGACTTCACAGGAGTTTGCCGCCTCGGACCTTTTGCAATTATTTTAGGCTGTAACGAGAAAATGTTGCGCTATGCAAACCTTCAATGTGGTTTGTCATGCAAGGCTCTCAGGAACAGTTATAATCCCCCTTAAGTGGATAGAATATGGCTTTGGGTATATTATAATAAGATCCCCATATACCCCATAGTCTATCTACTTAAGGGGGACTGTAAGTGGAGGGCCTTGCTCTGAAGTTTGATGGAGACATTTTCAAAACGGGGCCAAGCCAGCCACAATTCCCCCAGGTAGCGGTTATCCCTACAACCCTATGATCTCATTCGTTGCGGGACTTTGTGTTCATATTAATAGATGTCGTACGGGGTTTTGGTAACATGAGGGGCCGTGATTAGTAGGACCCTTTTGTCTGGAAACTCCAGGAAGAGTTGGCTTGAACTGGTATATAGACCCCAATACACTGTCATCCTTATTATAGGGATCCCCAATAAGGTACCCCTGATTTTCGGAAGCCCTGAACCCTATATATCCCTGTATAATTCTGAACCTCAACTAGCCCTTATATCCCCTTTGAAGTTTTTTTGGATGATTCTTCGAGATGCTTTCGGATTCGTCCGTCATATTTTTGGGTGTAGACACGGTCCGCCACCTGTACAATGGCAAGGCGTAGAGGTAGATGTGTAGCCCCTCCTAAGTAAATAGAATATGGCTGTGGGTATGTTATAATAAGATCCCCATATACCCCATATTCGATCTACTTAAGGGGAACTATAGATAGATCAAGGCTTCATGAGGATTCTGATTAGGACCGGGACTGTCAAGTTGTAGGGTTCGGGGTTGCGTGGCCCCTAAACCCTAAACCCTGAACCCTAAACCCTAAACCCTAAACCCTGAACCCTAAACCCTAAACTCGGATGGCTGGTGGAGTGCAGTTCAGGTAGGCGTGGCCCATCAGCCTCAAAGTCTAGCATGCCAACTGGGGTTTAGGGTTTAGGTTTAGGGTTTAGGGTTCAGGGTTTGCGTGCACTTTCCAAAGCACCCTAAACTCAATCCTGGGGACTAAATCTTGAATCTGGCCTTCCACGTAAGCCCTGGCCACACACTTCAACAGGATCTAGCAACTCTGTGCACGTTGTTTCTCCCTCCTGGTGATGTCCAAAAATGAGGGGTACCCTTCAGGGGGGTCCCCATAAAGAGGGTCAACATATTTTGTGGTCTATCTTGGGGTCCTCATACACTACTTTGGCAAATTACTTCAGCCATGCTGAAGGCTTACTGGTAGCTACCAGTTGGGTTAGGAGTACCTTAAAGTGGATCAGAAGTGCCGTGATCCTTCCGCAAACCCTTACATCCCCACATGAAACCCCCTGTAAGATGTCCGGCTACACGGGCCCAAGGTGTGCCCCCAAGTGAGCCTTTGTGAAGCAAGGAAAAATTGCTTTAAGATGCCGTCCTTCTGACAGCTCTCTACCCTAAATCCCAAAACCCTTTTGGACCCTACATGCATGTCCTAAACCCCTAAACCCGAAACCTTTTCATGCATGTGCTCCCAAGGTCCTGTCATGCACAAGCGCGTGCCAGATGAATTCAAGCCTGTCCTCTTTAGCAATGGAGCCGCCAGCCTGGTCTAGGGTTTAGGGTTTAGGGTAAGGTTTGCTTTTGTGAAGGGTTTCAAGGGAATTGTCAGGACCCTCCTTGCACCCTTAATTGGGGATATATGGTCCCTAATAGTAGGTATTTAGGCCCTAACAGAGGGTAGGAGGAGGGTCTAGGTGGTTTGGGAGTTTTGGATTAAATGGGTATGCGGATTAGAGTTTATTATAGTTGGTTGTTGTTGAGACTGGGTGGTCCTGATCTAGAGTGTAAGGTTTGCCATCTCGTCAGTTCCCAATGCAGAAGGGCACCGCCGCGTAGGATCAATAGGACTAACCTTAAACGCTATACAATCCCTAAACCCGGCTCAGCCTGCGCGTCTCGCCGGGCTTCCACACCACCAAAATTGTACAGAAGCACAAACATCCTGTAAATGCCGCACAAATCGGGGCTGGGACGGACTACAGGGGCTCTTAAGTTAGGTTGATTTTTTTTTAAAAAAAAGCGCATCCTCCTGCATACCCTCTGAGCAAAATATGTGGGAAACAAGAACAGAATTGTGGTTGGGGCATGGATGCTCTGGTCATCCTATGCTCTTGGAACGCGAACGGAATTCTCGTTTGGGCATGGATGCTGCAGTGAGCGTATGCTCTTGAAACACGAATGGAATTATGGTTTGGGCATGGACGCTGCGGTGAGCGCATGCTCTTGAACACGAACGGAATTATGGTTTGGGCATGGACGCTGCGGTGAGCGTATGCGCTTGAAACACGAACGGAATTATGGTTTGGGCATGGACGCTGCGGTGAGCGTATGCTCTTGAACACGAACGGAATTATGGTTTGGGCATGAATGCTGCGGTGAGCGTATGCTCTTGAAACACCAACGGAATTATGGTTTGGGCATGGATGCTGCGGATCGCGGCTGGCAGAACTACATTACGGAGGCGCTTTCGCGCGGAGGGCGCACAGAATTTGAGGCCTAAACGGCAGCGTCATATGGCCAGCGCAGGGTATTCCACATGTGGTTTCCTGCGGCGCAACGTCTGGGCTGAGGGCTAAACCCTGAACCCTATTTCCTAAACCCAATATAATCCCCAAACCCTAGATACTCCCCAAACCCTATATACTCCCTGAACCCTATATAATCCCTAAACCCTATATACTCCCTAAACCCTACATAATCCCTAAACCTTCGATGGATTTCCGATCTTGGTAAAAGTGCCAAGACTCATGCGTAGTGAACTCGAAAATGGCGACAAAAGAAACCTTGCCAAGCACTGGCCTTGGGTTAGCTGGGATTGAAGGAATGGAAAAGGGAAATGGAAACTACTATGATGCGGTTATATTTTTTTGGATCCCAACGGAGTGATCTGCTGGGTGTAGATGCGGCAGCCAGCTTTCCTTGTTTAAAGCCCTACCCAGACCCGCTAAAGGATCCAAAAAATGGACCCCCCCCCAATATGAACCCAGTACTACATTGGGGAAACTAGGGGATTATTAGGGGGTTCCATCTTTTGGATCCTTTAGGGGCTCTGGGTAGGACTGAGCAGTAAAAACCCCACTTGGAGGTTCAGGTTGTACAGGGTTCGTATTGGGGTTTATATGCATTTGGGGGTTATATGGTGTTTATGAAGGGGTCAGATTATAGAGCTTATTTAGGAGTTTATAGGGTTTAGGGTACTTCTAAGCCACAAAAAAGTATTTACAATCCAATTACTGTAACTGGGTTAAAAGTACTCTGAAGCTCCGAGTACTTAAGCAAATTGAACCCTTCTAGCTGCACAACTGGCGTCTCCGCCCTGCATGGTAAACCCCAAACCTGAACCATCTTAATAGTAGTGTTCTTACATTGTAATCATAGTATCTTATCTTACTAGTAACTCAGGGTAGGTTATGCTGTTTTTCCCCCTTTTTCTAGGTCTTGAGGTGGGGGGAAGCTGACGTTCCTGCTTTCTGGTTTCAACAGTAAAGGTTTAAGGTTTAGGATTTAGGGTCTAGGGTAAAAACCCACAAGCCCTAAACCCTAAACCCTACACCCTAAACCCTTAAACCCTAAACTCTAAACCCTAAACCCTAAACCCCTAAACCCTAACCCCTAAACCCTCAGAATTTGAGCCCTGAAGTGCTTGAAGTCCCCAGCCAAGGTGCGTCAGAAGTTTCCTGAACCAACCAAGCGCCTGAAGCTCCCGTGCAAGTGAGCGAGTTATAGTAGATTCCATTTTCTTTTCCATTATCCCAATCTGAGCCATAGTCTAAACTCCTGAAAGGGGGTTATATAGGGGATTATATAGGGGACTACTACTATAGGGGTTATTAAGGGGGATACTAGGAGTTTAGACTATAGCTCATATAAGCCCAATATAACCCCATATACCTATAACCCTATATAACCCCCATTAGGGTCTACATGTTCCCATGCCAAAGCCCATGGGTTTGGAGCTGAGGTTTGCGCATGCGGTTTAGGGTTTAGAGTTTAGGGTTTAGGGTTTAGGGTTAACAGTTTAGGGTTACGATTTTAGGGTTCAGGGTTTAGAGTTTAGGGTTTAGGGGTTCAGGGTTTAGGGGTTTAGGGTTTAGGGTTTACTTGAATGGTCAGGGGGAGTTAGTCAGCATATGCAGGAACTGAAACCTATACCCTAAACCCTACGTGGGAATAAAGGAACATCATACAGGGACTATTACAAGAGTGTATGGAGGACTACTCGAGGAATCCCTCCTCCCATTCCCTAGTATCCACCAGTAAGTTTAGGGTTTAGGGCTTCTAGCCTTTGGGCACACAAAAAGGAAGATCATACAGGTACTACTACAAGTGTTACTTCAAGGGAGTGGGTAGGGGACTTCAACGTTCAAGGTTTTAGGCTTTGGGTAGTATTCCTCATTCTTCAATATGAGTCTTCTTGAGAAGAAGCTCCTGAATCGCCTGGAGCTGGCAAATTTGGGTCTCTTTTTTGGGAGTAGCTCTAAAAAGAATTTGAGCGTGTTTGATGGGTCTATATTGGAGTCGCCTTGTTTATAGGAACTACGAAATGCAATCTGGACTTCCCAAATACCCATGATTATGGCCCCGGACTTGAAAACTATAGGTCCATGGCCTGTTGGCATGGGTATTTGGGAGGAGCCCAAATCCTCAATTTGTAGTTAACACTGGTAGCAGAGCTTTGCCGACTGGGCTTTGTCGCAGGTTGTCGGAATGCATGAACTTGCATGTTGCGCGGGGCTTGCCAGCCGTTGCGGCTTTTGGATGTCATCTTTGACCCCCTTCTTCTGGCAAGGTGCAAGATATGCCAGCCTAGTGGCACGCTAATATGTGTGCAGAGACTTGTTGCGAGACTCAACACGGCTGTGAGCAGTCAGTGAACTTCTCATCAGCCAGGGCAGCTCATTTGAGAGCTAATCTTTTTACCCTAAATGAGGTGACGGATTGGGATGATTTGTAGTTCCTCTATTGTTGTACAAAGCACCTTATTCATCAACAAATTGGGGGCCTTGAAGAATACCACCCATTTCAACCTTATGTGCGCTTTTGCTTGGAGTACCTGCGCCATCTCGAGGTGCTGAACGCTGGGCATTTTTGAGGACATATCATCCACCTCGGGTGAACGCAGGCATTCTGGCATCTGATGCCCAAACTCTTGTACAGACCCTGGTTCCGAGCAGTAATCCGTACAGGGGTTACACTGAATAATGCTAAGGAGGGGAAGGAGTAGTGTAGGCTTCCCTCAAGGTCATTAAGTGTAGATCATGGTGCGCCGCTCCACTGCTAGATGTACAGCCAAGCATGTAAGCAATCATCAAATTAGTTAGTGACTGTAATGAGTCGACATAGCTTGAGCTAGTTGTCTTCCATCTTCCGTGAAACCGTAGCAAAGCCTAGGACCCTTACCCTTATATGGATTCTAAACTCTAAGCCAAGAATCCTACACCCTAAGCTCTACGCCCTTCATCTTAAACCTAAGCCCTACATCCTAAACCCTAAACCTAAATCCTAGACACTGAGCACTACATCCTAAACTCCAAAACCCTGAACCTAAATCCTGAACACTAAGCACTACATCCTAAACCCTAAATTCTAAAGCCACCGCAATCTCAAAAACTAAGCCTTGAACTCCAAAACCCTAAACCCTAAATCTTAAACCCTAAGCCCTGAGCCAACTTCTTAACTCCGATGAGATGTGGCTCAGACAACCAGGGCTCCGAGGTTGGGGTGCTGCCCCGGTGGAGACCCTGTGAAGACTTCTCCAGGACAGGGGATTTAGGGTTTAGGGGCTTAGGGGTTTTGTATTTAGGGGTTTAGGGGTTTAGGATTTAGGGTTTAGGGTTTAGGGAATTAGTGTTTAGGGGTTGAGACTTAAGGGTGTAGGGTTTTGAGGTTTGGGGTCAAGGACTTTCTGGTCTGGAGTTTGGGGGGGTTACGTTTTGAGGTCTGGGTTCAGAGTTTGGAGTTTTGGATTGGGTCTAGAGTCTAGGGTGGAATTGGGGAATGGATCCTGTAGCAGCCCCTGCAACCCATCCTCCCATTCCCGACTAAGCATGAGCAAGTTTGTGTCAATGGCGATAGTGTTCGGGGCGAGCGTTTAGGGTTCTTTGGTTGACCATTTCTCTGAGATGGTTGTTTGTGTAGGGACCTTCATCGTGTCAGGGTCCCCTCAACCCTCAACCCTCAACCCTCAACCCTAAACCCTAAACCCTATTTTTGTTTTTGATGCGGCTCCAGGCAGGAGGTCATAGAGGAAGGCCAACAGACGACGGAGAACAGGGCTCTCACTATTACTGTCATGACAGCTAGTTGTACCCGGGGTATTAAGCAGTTCCTTGGGGTAGCTGTAAAGCCTAAGCCGGAAACGCTGATGCTTTTGGGCCCTGACTACAACCAGCGAGTGTCGAAATCACACCAGACGTTCATCTGCATTGCTGTCAAAACCCCTACCTCATCTTCAAACTGACCCTGACCCTCAAACCTCACATGGTTCACAATTTTTTGATTGAGGTTTTGAAAGTCAAGGCTTGGTATTGGCTCTTGTTTCAAGATTGCTGGATGGCCCTTCAAGCCTTACGATTAAACCTGCCCGCGACAGGACCGGGAAAGCCCTCGGGGAGCACACAAGCGCAGATTTCTGTCGACGAGCGAAGGGCCGCGGCCACGTGGGAGATTCGTGCTTTTTTCAATGGCAGTTCGTTTAGAGAGGCGGGATTATGAGCATGTCGTGTAGATAGTGTAGGCGTTCTTTGGATTCGCACTGGGTTTCCCAATTTGAAGCACAACATGTCTCAAGCCTTCAATCATACAATCCTGAAACTCCTAGGGCGCAAGCCCTGGTACTGTACATTCTCGGAGGCCATTTGCAGAGCGCACCACCAGCGTGTAAGATGAAGTCTGCGTAGCGGTAGTGCCAGTGGTAGCGGCAGTAGCAGTATCAGTTGGCTGTGGCTGTGGCCGTGGCTGTAGCTTTTGCAGCAGGAGTAGCAGCAGCAGGAACAGGAGGAGGAGCAGTGTTGTAATGTAGAGTAGGTCAGCATCCTTGTTGACAGCGGGGGAGGCGGAGCATGAGGAGTATCAGGGTTTTGTGGTTCAGCTTTTGGATTCTTCAGGCGTCTGAGGATTCATTTCCCTCTGACTTGCATACTGAATCTGTGAAGGGGCGGAGATTCCAACAGGCATGCAACGTCCTTTGTTCGACCATCCTTCTCTCTACATGAGAGAGTCCGGTTGCGCGATGGGCCTAGCATGCCGCGTGAAGATCCGAGAATGAAGCTGTCTATTACCCGGCCCAGATGTCGGAATCTAGAGCCCAAGACCCTGGAGCTTAGACCTGAGAGCTTAAACCAGTTTTCAGAGCACGCAAGCACCAATTCTCGGTATCTCTGGCCGTGTCCCATGCGCCTGTGCATGATGTCATGGTACAGGCGCTGTGTTGCAGGGTTCCTCACCCAACGAATGGTGCTCCCGACGACTCAGGGTTTCGAGCCTAAACCCTGACCACCATAGAATCCAGTAACCTATATGATCCAATATGGGGGTTTCCTCAAATTAGGGCTGGGGGTCCCCAATATAGAATTTGGGGTCTATATTGGGGTCCCCTTATTTTGGGAAACTACCATATCATCCAATATAACCCCACATAACCCTATGTAACCCCATGCAAGGAATAGTAATAGTAATAGCAATAGTAATAGGCAATAGTAATAGTAATAGTAATAGCAATAGCAATAGTAATAGTAACAGCAATAGTAATAGTAATAGTTATAGTAATAGTAACAGTGATAGTAATAGTAATAGTCATAGTCATAGTCATAGTCATAGTCATCATAGTAGTAGTAGTAGTAGTAGTAGTAGTAGTAGTGGTAAACCCAGAATGTAGACTGCTATAGGGTGGCAGCACTATCCCCATGTGATGGGCGTAGCGATTTAGCTTAAGATCTAAGGCTTTATGGTCTAGGCTGTAAGCTTGAGAGTTCGGGGCTTTAGATTTAGGATTTAGGCAGGGCTCGCAACAAGTCTGGCGAATTCAAGACGAGTTCAACGGCTGTTCTAGGGATGTGTGCGGCTAGAAATGTACTTCCCACAGGTAGCTCTATCTGGTAGCCTCTGAAAAACCATATATAGGTCGTTAGCTTTGGTCTTGCGCTGTCCTCCTGTAATTGGTCGTCTTTGTCTTATTCCCCAGAGCAGCAAACCATAAACATGAAACTCTGAATTCAAAGCCTTAAGCCCAGGGGCCCAGACAGTGAGCCCTTTCCCTCGCATGATGAACACAGTAGGAACCAATACACATATCCAGTTCCTGAAGTGGAGGAAGTGTCTACCAAGAAAACGGTAACCCTAAACCTTCAACCCCAAGCCACATAGGTGAAGAACAACTGAAGCCTACCCAGGGCTACTACCCCAACCACGCCTCCCCCCCAATACTACACCTGCTTGGGTTCCCTTATGCAAGCTGATTGTTTTAAGGCTCCAAGGCTTCTAATGCCAATGAAGCGGGAAGCCCAAGCGGAGTAAAATGGGGCTTTGTTATAGTGAACCAATGGACTTGGAACTTGGCCCTCATGAAGGTGGACCCGCTCCTGATCATTAAGTATTTCGTGATCAGCCCTTACAAGCTGTCCGCATTCTTTTCAACCCTAGACCCCCAAACCCTAAACCCTGAACCCTAGGCCCTAAACCCTAGACATCCAACTTCACGGGGCTGCTTTTACGACCAATTACATGCACCCATGATGTGGCAACCCTAGACCTCGAACTCTTAACCCTAAATGTTTTTGCGGAACCTCCGATCCATACTCCAAAGCCTTAACCATCATTTTGGGAAAACCTCCACCTTACACCCCAAGCCCAGAAATGATGGGAAGAAAAGGGAACATGAGACGGAAACTGCTGTTTATATACGTAGGGTGGTTCTACCGGGAATGGATACAGTAAAGACGGGATTCTTCAAACCGAAACCCTCAAACATCATAAACCATGGTTGTCACATTACTATTGTCGAGTCCGCACCATAGCGGTTGAAGTTACCAAAATTCTCAACCCTGAGTCATGGGCCCCCCAGGACAATGTTCAGATTCCCCCATAAATAGGCAGTCAATACTTAGACGGCGTCGTTGCCTTGTCCCATGCTGCTCCACAGCCCTGCACGGACTTAATTAGCTACTTTCCAGCCCATCCAAAGTAGCGTCAGCACCTTCGGATGGGCAGCATGGTGGCAGATGTCCAGCCAAGAGCCTGCTTAGCTTGGTGCTTAATGTTTGGTTTAGGGTTTAGGGTTTAGGGTTTAGGGTTTAGGGTTTAGGGTTTAGGGTGGATGAGGGTATGTTCAGGGGTTCAGGGTTCAGGGCCTAGGGGAGAATTCAGGGAGCGGGTTAGGCAGAGATGCACAGTTGCCATCAGTCTCTGCCCAAGTTACTTCTAGCCTTCTTTACTGGTCCCTTGAGACTTAAGGTAGAGACAGGAGAGCAAATCAGCCCACTCAGAACTCTTTGCAATCTGGGCGTGGATCTAAAGGTCCTTTGGGAAATGATTTAAGGATCCTATAGGCCTATAAAGACACAAACATAAAGGAAATCATGCTCCATCATGGCCATTTGGGGAACAGAAAGTTTGATCAACCAACATATTACATGCAGCCCCAAGCCCCAAACCCCAAACCCCGCATTTTTTGAGAACACTTGCGGAGGGATTTAAAGGAGTCCAAAAAGATGCTCTGGCAACGCAGAGGGCTCAGGGTTAAAAATACTTAGGGGCTATATAGGGGTTATATAGGGACAATGGAAAAGAAAATGGAAAATACTATTTAGGGGTTTAGGGAAAAGACGTTCTGCTATACTCCTCCAGAGGCACCCGCATGCAGGTAGGTGCCAACATTGCAGTGCCCAGAAACCCAAGGCCCGAAGTATAGAGGGACGCCAAACAGCATTGGGAAATGCTCGCTCAGATCACCCTGAACACAGGAAGTTTCAAACCTCTGTAAACCAAAGATCTTGACAACTTAAGCCCTTTATGTAGAAGCCTGAATAAGTAGCACAGTCCCTTTACCACCCTTTCACACAGGGAGCTCAGCTCCACTTTCTATTTATCTGGCCCGCTTCTAGGAATCTCAGAACCTGCCATTTTGTGCCATGTTGCAAAATAAGGGATACCTGTTCGGGGGTCCCCAGAATAAGGGTTATAGCATTTTGGGGTCTATATTGGGGTCCCCATATTTGGGGAAACTACCATATAGACAACCATTGAAGTTGCGGTAGGTTGAGGCCGAGTTACTTTGCTGGGATCATTTAGGCCGGTACAGTCGAAACAAGGCACCACACCTCTGCCCTACTGCCTAGTACTAATATGAAATGATCAACCCCAAAATATCCCAGTGGCCATGTTGTTTTCCTTTTCCATTCGATTCTCTGCAAATTGGGATAATGTTTCCCCTGATCTCCGCGCCACGCCTTCGATCAGCTGCTGCAGATGCTTCACATGCTCGGGGCTTGCAAGGAGCACGTGCCGCGCCACGGCCTGTTGAGGGTGGAAACATGTGGGACACTTCTACGTGGCACTTAGGACCCCTACTAAGGGTCAACCCTTAGGTACCTATAATTGGACTATAAAGGAATCCCAACATGTTAAGGGTCTAAGGTCCAAGCTAAATCCCGAGGAGGCTTGTGGGTTAGGGCATAGGATGTCCTGGTAGGGGTTCAGGATTTCGGGTGTCCAAACCTGAGCCGATTCCCTACAGTTGGGGCTGATTATGCGTAACTACCCTCCCCCAAACTAACCTGGACGACGAACAAAAAGGGACCCGGTTTAGGGTTTAGGGTTTAGGGTTTAAGACTGCTGAATGACTTTCTGAAAGGGGCTACATGGGGTTCCATGCTAGCTTTCGGGAGGGATCCGTTCCCCGTGTTTTCCCTACGACTAGAGCTTGGGGCAAGGGCGTAGAGCCATGACATATGCAGCAGAGTAACAGGTCCCCGGTTAAGGGCTTAAGGTAAAAAGGGATAATGGAAAAGAAAATGGAAGCTACTGTAATATAGTAGGGTATACAATAGGGGTTATGTAGGGATAATGGAAAAGAAAATGGAATCTTGAGTGGAGGCTTGGGGTCTTGACTGCCCCTACATCCTGCATCGCAGCGATGCTACAGGAAGTGCCTTGCTGCACCTGGGGAGCCCATCAGTGCACCAGCTAGCACGGTGAGGGAACGGACGGATCCCTGTTTGACGTTGCGTTGTTGTGCTACTCACCTGGAACCCAAGAAGGAAAGAATAACTGTACTGAGAAGCCCAGTAGATGAAAGCCAAGCCTGCGTTGGTTGCTCTGCCACCTCCTCGAGACAAAACGCCTGCATGCTTGAAGATTTAGGTTTCGGTTTAGGTTAGGGTTTAGGGTTCAGAGCTCAGGGTTCATGCTTCAGGGCTTCGAGCTTGGGGCTCAGGATTTCCAACCCTGAACCCTAAACCCTAAACAACCCTATTACAGCAGTTTGCATGTTCTTTTCCATTACCCCTAAATAAGCCCAATAGATACCTGAAGGTAGGGAAAGGGAAACCTTGGAACCTGAGCCTGTAGAACCCTTCAACATAGGGGAGTGGGCTCACGGCATGGGGCTTGACAAAAAGGCTCGGGTTCAAGGTTTAGGCCTCCGGGCTGGCATGGGGCTTGACAAAAAGGCTCGGGTTCAAGGTTTAGGCCTCCGGGCTGGGGGATGCTTTGGGAGTAGGGCTCAGGTTTCAGGATTTGAGACTTTGGTTTAGGGCTTAGGACTTCTGGTTCGGTATTTAAGGCTTCAGATTTAGGGCTTGGGATTTCAGATTGAAGGCGTAGGGCTCATGGTTTAGGGCTTCGACCTTAGCACGAAGCGCCCAGCACTAAACTCTTCCCACTCCATAAGTCAGTTTTCCAACACTCTACTTGGACGGTCAGGGCGACCACGTCTTAGTATGAATTCTTATAACCTCCAGCAAGCCTTTGCTGGTCCAAGTTATGCCCAACATGAACCTACTTGCTGAGTCCCCTGAGCCTAAACCCCAAAAAAACTGAACTCCGTGCTTAGCCGCTACCCAAAATCTGATATCCTGAGCCACCCACATGCCCCTCCGCAGGCTCTCACAAGTACTCTCTAAAATGAGGTCTAGGGCTTCGGATTTGGGGTTTGGGTTTAGGGCTAGCATCCTGATTGAGGACCACCCCTGTACTTCTCAAACCGCAGTCCCTAAAGATCCCTAGATTCCCTCTAAGCAGAAACAGAGGAAGTAGTAGATCGCGTAACACAATTAATCTTCAAAGCTTGGTTTTGTCCCTTGCTGGTGGAAAGGACCAAATACAGTGACTGAAAACGTGGGTTCCCGAGTATAATACACTGTGCGCAGAGTTGGACTTGAATGGTTGAGTGAAGATAGTGACTAAGCCCAAGCCTTAAACCCTAAGCCTTCCACCCTATGACCAGGGTGCCTCCAACAGCAGCGTGAGACAAAGGTCTCCTACACACTGGGCACGGCCGCCTCGGAGAGGACACCGTGAGGGTTTGACGCGTTGGAGGTCTTGGTTGAACGTCTAGGGAGGTCAAAGGACTAGGGGTTCAGGGATCAGGATTATGTGCTGGGATTCAGGGAGTTGGCAGGAGAATTGGAGGACTTTCGGGCTGTGCGGTTGGGGCTGGGAGGGTCTCAATCTCTTTGTTCCCGGAAATCAACATGCAGCCTCAGACGAGCCCCCTTTCAAAGAGAGCTGACTGCCACTGTTGAAACTAAATCCTGCATGGCATTTTCAGACTTTCGTACCCTAGCATCATTCTTCCCAAGGTATGAGGTACCTGGGGTTTAACACATGTTTCTAGTTTTTACTGTAGTACTGTGCTTATATCTGTGCTGTCCCTACAAACCCTTATGTCAGCTTATGTCTTTCCAATCTTGCACTATCTCCCTATATCTTTTCCCCGCACATATCCAGGGTGAAGGTTTTGACTGCGAGGTGATGCGTGCTCCAGGACGCTGCAAGGAGAATAGCGCGGCAGCGATAGTTTTGGGGGGGCTTCCATAGGCATTTCAAATAATTAGGGTCCCCGTAGGGGCATCTACAAGAAGGATTGTAGTGCAGTGGGGTCTACTTTATGGCAACTACCAGATCTAACTGTGAGATACTGTAAGTGCACTTGCAACAACCCTCCAAGACGCAATGAACCTTCAAGACCCAGAGCAAAACCGGAGTGCAAGCTAAAATCAAGCCTGAGGCAGTGCACAGGAGGCACAACACATGGCAAGAAAGCAAAACTGAATGCAGTCAGCAGCTAGGACCAGAATACCCTGTCCTGGCGTGAGTAGTCGAAATCACTGTGGGCAGAACGTGGTCAAAAGCAGTTGGCAGGCTCGGCCAGCCACAGGATAAAGCAACGCTGAAACATCAATCCTCAAGTTCCTCCCCGAACTACCTTGGGGAAGCCACCCATCTTGGTTCTACCTGAAGCCCTAAAGCCCTGATGCCCTCACGCCCCGAACCCCCACAGCCTGTAAGATCCTTGAACCTCAAAACGCTGATACCCTTAAACCCCAAACCCGAAAACGATTGCACCCTAAACCCCCTACCCCAAGCCCCGAAACTCTGAAACTCCAAAACCCTAAAACCGCATTTCCCTCAAACACTCCAAAGCTTTAAAGCCCTTACAGCCCAAAACCCTTACACGCCAAAACCCTAAAACTCTAAAACCCAAAGCACAGCAAAGCTCTGAAATCCTTAAACCCCGAAAGCCCGGACTATGTCACCCTCAAAGAAGCGGCCCAGCGGCAAATCTCGGAGTCCCCGAGCAGCCAATGGTGTTGGTGGGCTGCCTCGCAGCACGTCAAGCTCTAGCCCGGTTGAAGTAGCTGCAAACTACCGGTTTATCTGATGTTTAGGGCTTGGGCTTGTTAAGGGTTTTGTTGGAGCTAGATAGAAACTTCTGCTTCTATCTAAGATTTAGGGCTTGTTTAGCTTCCAGGGTGTGGAGGTTAGATTTGAAAGCCTAGTTCGGAATAAGGGAATGGATGATAGCCGTACTTCTGCTCATAGGGCTGTAAGACTGGTGAGATACTCTTGTAGCTTGGGGGGTGATACGAGGACGGCCCTTGTATAATGAAATCATACCGGGGAGGAAATGTGTAGACACCATATACAGAAGGAGTCCTTGCGGGGAAGCTTGTCCCGCACAGCCTTGGCGGGGCCAATCAAGAGGCTGTTCTACAGGTTCTGCTTATGGACCTCATCCAGGCTCCTGAGATTTTATGAAAAAACTCTACACCATCAACGGCTTCGACAATGCCCATGTTTGGGAAGTGAGCAAGCGGTTTAGGGCTTAGGGGGCCTAGGTGATACAAGAAAAAGCAGACGTAAATGGAACAGAAACTGGAAATGGACATGGAAACTTGACTCCTATGGGCTGTATCAAATGTCTGAAGTTACGGCCTGAATGACTAGCAGCATGTTTTTCCTAGATATGTGGCTTCATGATGGTAAAGGGTACCTCATATAGACCTCGAATGACATCGGTCGTTATTTAGGCCGCTACGTTACATGACTATGAACCAATGCCAGTTTCCATTTCGTTGTCCATGTTCTTTTCCACTTGGTTCTCCAAAATTGGAAGCAATTCAGGCCAAGCAGTATTCCAAATGCATCTCAGAGGCTGCTTGCAGTGGGGAGTTTGGGGGTCGGAGCCTATAAACAGCAGTATAGTACCATGAAGTCTGTTTTGGGGGGGCGGGGAGTTCTGGTTAGGATGAGGGCATTGCATCTCAACCTGGGAACCCTTTATGCCAAAAACAGAATGGCAGACCATCGCTTGACTCCTAAATCCAGCCCTAAACTCTAACAAAATGCCAGCTGCTCGACCCGGACGCCTCGAACACCCCCAACACCTACAAGCCCTAAACCCTATATAATCCCCAAAGGCCACCGACCCTACACGCTGAATTGGGTTTAGTCTCCAACCCAACATAGTGGCAGAATCAAGGCTGCTGTTAAGGAATTTTTAAAATCACTATAATAAGGGAGCCCTGTTATGCACGATATACCCATGATATGATAATTCAATTCAAGCAACCGAGTAGTTGGAATATATATATATATATACACCCACATGAGCCATATTCTCAACTCCTAGTATCTCCCTTAATAGCCCTTATAACACCCTTAAGGGTTTAAGGGTTTAAGTGTTTGGGGATTTAGGGTTGGGGATATATTTAGGCCACCTTGGAGAAGTAACCCTAAACCCTAAACTTTGCGGCACCCTGGAACTGAGGCCTTGGGTAGTGAACCCAGAAAACGCTGCCGGAAGAACTCCTGCACCAGGGTTTAGGGTTTAGGGGTTTAGGGTTTAGGGGTTTAGGGGTTTAGGGGTTTAGGGGTTCAAGGGTTTAGGGGTGTAGGGGTTTAGGGATTTAGGGGTTTAGGGTTGAGGGGTTTAGGGTTGAGGGGTTTAGGGTTTAGGGCTGTGGGAAGCCTTGATGAGCAACTGCTGGGGTGCGACTGGAAAATACTCAGTAGGACTCTTTAGGGAATAGAAAGGCGGCGTTTATGGTTTGGGGTTCGGGGTAAGCTCCCTGGACACCAAGTAGCGTCATCAGGACCTTCATAATCAATTGGACTTATACTGGCCTTTGGCTAGCTAGGAATGATGGAATGGATCCTTATAGTAATCCCGATACAACGCGCTATAGGAACTATGGGAATTGATCCCTACAGTAGTCCCTTTATAACACGTTATAGTAGTTTCCATGCTCTTTTCCATTCCTTCAATCCCGGCAAGCCAAAGGCAAGTATAGCAGACATGAGGGAAGGTAGGGAGCTGACAGCCCCGCTTGGTGTTTATGGGGCTTGGCCTGCAGGGTTTCTCCTACTGCTGGCACGGGACGCCAGGGCCAGTAATGCACCAAATGCCCTGCGGGTTTAGGGTGTAGATGTTTCGTCGGCTCTTTGCCCAGACTCTGAAACCTGAACCTAAATCTTGAACTCTAAACTCTAAAACCCAAAGTCGACCGCAGAAATTGGTAGCCGCAGGTCACCGCAATCTCATGCCCAGGAGGGGCCTACCTCCTTAACTTTGCTGCACCTCTCCTGAAGGCATACTAGGGTTCAGGGTTTTAATGTCCATGGCATACTTCCCGAAAAGAGTTTGGAGACCCTCAAAAGACTTCAAAAGCAATAGTGGGCACCCCCGAAGCCATAGGAAACGAACATCCCTCGTGAGATCCAAACTTGCATCTCTCTACATTTTTGCTGCAACTCACACGGGAAGTTTTTTGCAGAATTCAAGGCCCAGTGACTAAATACCCCCTCCCCATGACCCCGATGGAAGGGAACCCGCAAAAACCAAGCCAGAACTGCACCATGCCCTTCCAAAAAACCAACCAAACCCCCAGGGTTTAGGGTTTAGGACTCCCTGAACCCTAAACCCTGAAGCCCAGAAGCTTGTAACCCTGAGCCCCCAAAACCTTGAGCCATAAACCCAAAGCCCTTGGGCCCCCACCCGAAAACACTTGTTGCACATCTATCTATATGTGTAGATATTGATATATGGCCCTTCTCAAAGGCATAGCACAACTAGTAGCTGGAAGTCCCCCAGTGGAGGGCTCTTATACTTACTAGCTGTTAGAAAGGGATGAAGGGTTGGATACCTACAGAGGTTTTGGGGTTTTGGGTTTATGGTTTAGAGGTCCACATATAACTCCCAAGGCATTGGAGTTTCCATTATTTGCTTCAATTCCTTCCTTCCCAAAATGCTATACGCCTATATTCCCTCATCCAACCTGAACCCCCTCAAGCTCCTCCGTCATCCGACAAATCTGCTCAGGGTCACTCCTGGCATTGCAGAGACAGGGTTTTAGGATTTGTTGCGGGGTTTAAGGTCACAGTTTAAGGCTTAGGGTTTAGGGTTTAGGGTGGTAACCCCAAGCTCCAAAATCAAGGTTCTATGCGAGATTTTAAAGGGATCATAAAGGGATTATGGCTGTGGGGTCAGGGCTTAAGTTGCAAGGGGTTTTTGGTAACCCCTACGTTGAGGTATGGAGAAATAAAATGGAGAATGACATGGAAGCCGGGTTGGTTGTAAAGGGATTCATGGCAGGTACTTCGAAGATTTTAGTCACGAAAGAAAGGGGGGCTCGGCTAGGGCTTGAGGGTGCGGCGTTCAGGGTTTTGGGCTTAAGGTTCAGGGGCGTAGTGTGGACGATTTAAGGTTCAGGATTCCGGCGTGAGGCTTCAGGGTTTAGAGGCTAGAGCTTGGGCTTCGGGCAGGGCAAACGCGATACACCCCAGATCCTCCAAACCAGACCGGGCAAAAAGTAACATGCAACCCAAGGAGGCGTGCGAAGACGATTGCCCTGCTAAGATGAGGTCTTTACCATGTTACATCCCAAACTTTTAAACCCCTGTCCTCCACCCTACTGTGAATACCACAGGTGCATGACCTAAGCACTGGGAATTACTACCCTGCACCCTCAGAACTCTGGTGTCACGAGGGTCAGAAATGGTGCAAGATTTTCCTCATCCACGGTATGGTAGGTTTGTATAGCTATTGGATGGAGGACTTTGATATCGGGAGCCCAAAACCCCTTCATCCGGAAGTATACTTCGAGTCATACCAGGATTCTTGATGTCAGATCATGCAGGGTATACCTGGACGGCGAAAAAGTAGGTTCGATAGTGACCCAAAACCCCTGAAAACAGCCGAAAGGACCATTATTGGAGATTCTTTGGGCAGTCTAAACCCAACACATCTCCATATAGCCCTTTACAAGCCTATGTACCATCTAGAATCTGGGGTGCATACCTCATTAGAGGGATATTGAGCCCTCCGTGAAATCAATGGCTCCATGCCAACATTCCTAAGGTCACACCCTATATAAGCCCCAGTCTAAACTCCTAGTATCCCCCTTAATAACCCCTATGGTAGTCCCCTATATGACCCTCTATATAACCCTGTTTAAGACATTTAGACTGTAGCTCAAAAAAGCTTCAAACCTTAGGTCGCTACCCCCGCAGTACCAGCTACCACAACGGACAATATGAGTTATACTAGGGCTTTACAAAAGCCCCTTTAAGGCCAGTTACTGTGAGGGAGAATGACCCAACCTAAACCCAAGGACTGAAAACCTAAACTCTACACGCTGTTTAAGCCCTAAAACCTAAACCCTAAACACGAAGTTACTTTACTAATGCTTTTAGTGGTGCAGCTGGCAATTTAAAAAAAGGGCAGCACCTGCAATTCGGCCAACTCAGGAGAACTTTAATTATGAGCTATAGTCTAAACTCCTAGTATCCCCCTTAATATCGTAGTCCCCTAAATAATGCCCTATATAACCCCCTTTTAAGGAGTTTAGGCTCACATGATGTACGACTTGCGGTGCAATCGGATGAGGTCGCTAGACCTTGCCAAGTTGAACCAGTTGAACCAGGTAAGGTTACTTTCCACTTATAAAATGCTCTACCTCCAAACGGAGGATATGATGCTGCTGTCTATTTATTGGACCTATACTACACCACCAAAAAATTGGCTTTCTGAAGTTCAGCGTCGAGGGCGAAGCTGGACTTTAAAACTCGAACAGAACTCCGGCAATAATCTTACTGGAGCTCTTATTCTCAAGGTACGCACCATTTAGGGGTAGGAGCAGAATTTGCAATCACACAGCCAGGTACATTACGAGGCACTAGCCATATCAACACTATTAAGAGGCCGTAGGACACTGCCTGCTTGTAACCTATGTTTACAATACCTAAACCCAGGACCCTAAACCCTAAATAATGTTTAGCAGCGTCCATGTCCTGTTCCATTCGCTACTTTTCTGGCTTGCTATGTGAATATACGAACACATGTATCTGAATATTCGTCATGTGTGTCACGTGCGCCACAGATGTTAAATTCTTTCTTCCTAGTGATGAAAAGCAGATGTACGTCCCTTCACAGCAACCCAAGTGTTTAGCCTCACAAGCCCTAATCCCTAAACAAAAAAAAAAAAAAAAAGTAGCTTCCATGATCCTTTCCTTTCCCTAATCCCTGAACCCTAGACCTTAAGCCCCATAAACCCTAATCCCTAAACCTCAAACCCTAAAGCCCCAACGGCCTGTTGATCTGCGAGTCGTACTTGGCCAGGATCAAGCACTCGAGCACGCAGAGTTGGAGGCTGAGACCCTCTTTCACCACCCTCTCCACCTAGCGTCGAAACGGTTTAGGGATTAGGGTATGGGAGCTTGTACAAAAGAGGCGGGACTTCAAGGAAATTTAAGGATGTATAGGGATTATCGAAGGATTATGGGGTGGTCCTTCATTCAGGGATTACATGGGGACTGTTTTGAAAAGTGGCCGTGTCATGGTTTCGGGTCTTGGGATTTAAGGCTTGCGGCGTGAAGGTAACCGCAACCAGACCCCGTGCATTGATGTTCCACATGACAAACCGTAAAGCCCATGAGACCAGAGATCGTGAACCAAGTAGCCCAAAACTTTCATTCATAAGCCTCATTTGAAACTTAAACAAAACAATTTCATGTCCCATCATCGTGTCCATTTAATTCTCCGTGATTGGGGTAACATCCCTATGCGAAACCCTAGATCCTAAATCCTAAACCTTTACATCACTTTATATAAACCCTAAACCCCTAAACCCTAAACCCCATTTACCCCCTTGTTGGGGTAAAGCCTAAACCCTAAGCCCCCCCAACCTCTGCATGCTCCGGGGCAGATGAGAACCTCGGGCAGCCGGCCACCTGCGAAGCTTCATGATTCCCTCAAAGGGTTTAGGGTTTAGGTCAGAGGGTAGAAGTATGGGCCCCCAATATGGGCCCTCAGGCCTTTTTGGGGGGGATTCTAGGGACTCATAAGGGTACATATAGGGTATATAGTAGGTATATAAGGATCTCAGGGTTAAGGACCCATACTAGGGGCCCATGGTTTCAACCTTAGACGAAACAGGCACCGGGCTGTATGCCTGAGGTTTTAAGGTGCAGGGTTTTAGGGTTAGGGGGTTCAGGGTCTTAGGGTTGCACCTAAATCCCGAACCCTAAACCTGAAGAGGGTTTAGGGTTTTAGGGCTTCTGAGGCAGGCGGTTTAGGGCTTCGGGTACCTCGTCAGAACTGAGAGAACAAGAATGCTAAACCTCCGAGTCTGAGCCCTAAGCTGCAACCCTCTGAAGTCTAATTCCTCAAACCCTCTAAACTAGGAACCAGGGTTTAGGGTTTAGGGCTTAGGGTTTAGGGCTTATCCTGAATCCCAAACTTGAAACCCAAAGCCCCTAAACGCCCAAACCCCCAAGCCATACTCCATTGTTACCTTAAGCCCCGATATATCCCCATATATCCCTACATAACCCTCCATATGAGTATATTACCCTATATATACCACTATATATCCCTATACATCCCTATATAACCTTATATAACCCTGTATCCCCTGAGCCTATACAAAGAGATATACCCCTATATAACCCTATATATATATACATACATACATATACAACCTACATATCTCCCTATCTAACCCTAAACCCTAAACCCAAATCCCTAAACCCTGCATCCCCTTGAGCCTTGATGTAGGTGTCCCAGAGGGTCTTCTCAAGACCATCGGAGAGCAATTTCTGTGCTAACTCGCGGCCTCAATTGGAGGTAAGGGTTTTGGGGTTTAGGGTTTTGGGGTTTAGGGTCTTGGGTTAGGGTTTAGGGTTTGGGGTTTAGGGCTTAGGGATTAGGATTTGGGGCTTAGGGTTTATGGTTTGGGGTTTAGGGTTTAAGGTTTGGGGTTTAGGGTGCCCAGTCTGGGGTTCTATAGGGATACAAACGGACGTATGAGGTTATGTTGGGAAGTATGAGGGGTACATAGGGATGTATGGGCCTACATAAAGAAATGTACGCTCTGCAAGATGTTTAAGGGCTACATGGGGATGTATATGGTCGTAGAAGGATATGTAGGGATATAGAACGTTTCAGAGGGTTATGTACGGATCTATACATGGCATAGCAGTGTATTGGGATATAGGACTTTTTAAAGATATGCCTTTTTGAGAAACTCCCATAGACCCATCGCTTGAAGAAAGCCGCTGAAATCCACTTCGTATACCCCCAGTGGACAGTTAACGTTCCATGTTGCTCTTCCATGTGTATCTCCATTTTCCCTCTATAGGAAACGCAAATATACCCCTACGTACCCCTGCATGTTCTTTCATTGCAACCCTAAACCCTAAACCGCTAGAAAAAACCCTTTCCACCGAGGGCAGCACACTGAGCGCCGAAAGCATGGCTGTCGTCGTGCGCGCCACGAAGGATGGCTGCCAAGGCTAGAAGGGCCTGCAGAGGCTCAGGGCTTAGGGCTTAGGGTTTAGGGGTTTAGGGGTTTAGGGTTGAGGGCTTAGGGTTTAGGATTTAGGGCTTAGGATTAGCATTTAGAGTTTAGGATTAGGGTTCAGGGTTACAGTTTAAGATTCAGGGTTCACAGCTTAATGCTTAGGATTTAGGATTTAGGACTGCGGGTTTGGAAGTTGGGGTTTAGCGCTTCAAGTTCAGGGTTTAGGATGTAGGACTCGCGTCTTAAGATTTAGGATTCGGAGTTGCAGGTTCCAGGGTGCATATGGGGGGTGCTCCACCTTGCGGAATGTAGTGAATACTGTAGGACCAAGAAGAAATACCAAGATCCTTTCAAGATCTATCTGGGCTACCCTTTACCATAGCTAGGGAAGGAACCTAGGACCACAATATTGGCAAGTATTCAGGTCCCGGTAGTATATAGCTAGACTGAGATTATAGCAGTCAAACTCAAAGAATTGTGGAGGGAGTCTTTTGAGAAACTCCCATATGGAAGAAAACCTTACATCCCAAGCCCCCCAAGTCACACACGCGGTTTAAGGTTTAGGGACCCGAGGCCCTGAACCCTAAAATAGAACCCCCAAATCTCTTGGCCCTAATCCCTAAAACCCTTATTTTTTGGGGGGGATCCCTAAAGCCTAAACTCTAAACCCGTATGCTCAGGCCTCACACTGCTCCGCATGCAGAAGCTGCGCAAGCTCCGCATAGAGCCCTCCAAAATCTAAGGGCTATTGATTCGGGGTTTAGGGTTCAGCTGGCTTTTGGGTCTGGGGTTTTTAGGTTTGGGGGCTAGGGTTTAGGGCGTAGGGTTTAAGATTTAGGGCTAAGGATGGAGGTCTAGGGGCTCAGGACTGGGGATTCAAGGGCCTACAGAACTCGAATCAGGCTTTGGCGTATATTGCAACCGTCCCAGAACTGACTGATAGATTACACTCCCCCTTGGAATGCGTCACTGACTTCCACATCATCAACACAGGAGTTTATTTTGAAAAGGACTAAGATTTAGGATGCAAGACTGTAGTTCAAGACTATTTAAGGCTGCAGCATAAGATGAAGGAACAGATCGTGCGGACACGGAATACAAATTTCCTATGTAGAACCCAACCCTTTTACCCGAAGCCCTAGCCCCTGAACCCAAAGCCCAAAACCAGTGGGGTTCAGCTTGGGGTTGAGCGCGCGCTGGGAAATTTCTCTGCCCTTGCCCAAACTTTGGTGGAACAGCGCCCCGTAAAGGCTACAACCCTACCCCCTATAATTCAGAGCATCAGAGCACCCCAACAGCCTACAAGCCGAAACCCAAATCCATGTAAACCCTGAGCTACGCGGTCTTGGGTTTGGGGTTCAGGGTTTAGGGGTTAGGGTTAAAGGTTTAGGGTAAACCCTAAACCCCAAAGCCCTAGAGTCCTTGAACCCCTGAGCTCTGAAAACCATTCCTGCCCTCCGTCCCAAACCCTGAAACCCTAAAACCGGTTTTAGTGTTCAGGGTTCAGGGGTTTAGGGGTTTAAGCTTTAGGGCTCAAGAAAAAACTTGGATATTCCTATATCTACTTCTAAGGCTATATACCAATCTAGAGATTGATTACTTAATTACTATCAGTATAGGTTAGGTAACCCGCAATTCTAATTGTAGCCTCACCAATCGGGCATCCAGAATATGCATTCACCAATGTCTTCAACGGCCCCACAGATGCTCGCCAAAACGCAAATTAAAAACCTACTTCAAATCTAGCCCTAAACCCTGAACCCCAAGGCCTAAACTCTGAACCCTGAAGCCTTAGCCTCAATCCACAAACCCTAAACCAAAAAAACCTTAAACCCCTGAACAATAAACCCTAAACGTAAGCCCCAAGCCCCTGAACCCCAGATAGGTAGATAGATAGACAGATGGGGGCAGGCATACATTTCAGTCCCTAAAACCTAAACCCTAGCCCCCGAAACCCTAAACCCTCCAACCCTAAAAGCCTCAAACTCTAGACCCCCTAAACCCTAAACCCCTCAAACCCGAAACCCTATACCCCAAAGCCTTGAACCCCCCAGGTCCTGCAGAGTTTAGCTCCAAAACTTCGAAAATGCCAGCAGCGTGGAGCACCGGAAGACCACTCAAGCGATCCTGGTTACCCATCCCAGAAAAACTGAAATTGCCGGGGTGTGTAGGGATATGTAGGATTTAGGGTTATGAAAGACGGTGTGTAGGGATATGTAGGGTTTAGGGTTTACGGCTTTAGGGCGTGGAGTTTAGGGTTTACAGTTTTGGGGTTATAGTTCAGGGTTGGGATCTAGTGTTTAGGGTCTAGGGTGAGGGCATTGAAGAATCACTGGAAAGAAACATAGAAAATGAAATGGAAACTGGGATTGTATATGAACTGCAGGGACTATAGTAGGGGTCTACTTGGTAAAAACAGAATACGTGGTGTACAGTATGTTACAATAGTGGAATAAGGATTCTTAGCGATTCATGCTCCTACATCACCCTCCCCCGAACTAACGTGGGACCCCAGGGGTTAAGGATTTAGGGTGCAGAGTTCGGGGGCTGGGGCTTAGGGTTCAGGGTTGCCTTCCCACAAGCTAACATTGCAACATGGAACCCTATACGACTACTCCTTTGAGAAATGGTTCCATGTTTGTTTGGGGGAGGGCATTCGGTTGTTTGAACGGTTCTAGGGTTTAGGGCTTTAGGGTCCAGGGGGTTTTAGGAACTGGGATTTGGGGGTTAAGGTTGAGGGACTGGGGTTTTGGGTTTGGGGCTGTTCGCGTTCAGGGACTGGTGCTTAGAGTTTTGGGTTAAACTGTTAAACCCTAAATCTTAACCTGACGGTGCGCGGCTTAAGGCAAGGCTTCTGGCTTCAGCATGGAATGCCGAGTTGATACGCTGCCCTAGACTAACAAAACCCTCAGCCCTAAACCCTATTCCCAAACTTAGGGGTACCATGGTGGGGGTCCTAATAATCAGGAGAAAAAAGTGGGTTTTGCCCTAGACCCAAACAACACTTGCAAAACTGTGAATATCCTTGAACCGGCAAAGGCAGGGTCTGTTTGCGAGCGGCTACAGAAGTGCCTCCACAAGCCCAGCCAGAAAAGGCTTGCAGCAATTGCAGGCATTTGTTTCCAAATAAGTCGGGCTGGATGGTGCATCAAAGGCCCCATAAACTGTTTACAAACAGGTTCCCTTATACAACAATCAAGGAAATCGAAGTATCATCAAGTCGTAGTGGGTCTGATGCTTCTGAGGCTGAGTGTTCCCCGAGCCTCCTATGTAGGATTCTATCCCTAATCTTAAAAACCGTATATCACGCATCCTAGTACTTGAAAGCATACTCCTCAATCAACTACTGGTACTTAGGCAGCTTCTACATTGCATAACCCCTGTAAACCCCTGAAGAAATCCAGTGTTCATGAATTTTCCACCTTCTTCTCCATTTGTGCCGCCGTTTTCGGAACCCTAAACCTTTAACACTAAAGTCTGAAAAGCAATTTGCATTTTGCTTTCATGTTGTTCTCCTTTGGATAATCCAGCATCACTGCGGAGCCCTGTAAAACTGCACCCCAAACCCTCAAACCTAGATCCTAAACCTTAAATCCTGAATCCTAAACTCAGAACCCTAAATCCTAAACCCTAAACCCGAAACCCCAATTCCTAACCCCTAAATCCTAAACCCTACACTCTTGGGCTCTGTGGGACCGCACCTCCGCAAGGAGTCGCAGCAGGTCCTCAGCAACAGCCTGACCTCAGTTGAGGAAGCTTTGGGGATTCTGGTGGGGGAGAGGCTGAAAAAGGGGGCACTGAGGGACATGTATATTACATGGTTTAGGGCTTAGGGCTTTAAATGTGGGGCTCAGGGTCAAGGGTGGATCTAGGATTTCGGGTTCGGGGTCATGGACAGGGATGAAGAGGCATTTACAATTAGGGGTACAGAAGGATGTAGATAAGCTGTAGTCTAAACTCCTTGTATCCCCCTTAATAACCCCTCTAATACTCTCCTCTACAATCCCCTATATAACCCCCCTTTAAGGAGTTTAGACTATAGCTCATATAAGGAGGTATACGGTTCAGGGTCTTAGGGGGTTGGGGGCTTAGGATTTTTGGTTCACAGCCCTGGCCTCGGGGTTTAAGGGCTTCTAGGCTTCAGCTTAGGCCGGGCTTTGAAAAGGGGCTTAGGGTTTCGAATTGAGGGTCTAGGGTTTCGGTTTAAGGTCTAGGGTTGAGGGTTTAGGATTGAAGGTCTAGGGTTTAGGACTGAGGGTTTGAGGTTTAAGGTTTAGACGAAAAAGAAGGGACGTGGGATTGTCTCAAAACAGAAGTGCCTCGGAGGACGCTAGGCCCTAGGCACACATGAGGATTATCCGGAGATTTCTGGGGCCCTCAAAAAAAATGGTGTGGAGACTGTTTCCGGGAAACCTAAGGGATGAGCGGATGCGGTCTAACTTTGGGGATTGGAATTCAAGCTTCAGGGTTCAGGCTTTTGTGTGGGGGTCAAGGAGTCTAGAGGTCAGCATTGCTACTGGAAAACAAACAAGGAAACTATTACCTCATCCAGTGGTTCCAAATTCTTATACCTCCATTATTCACCTCTCCGACACACTCTGCCAAAGAGGTGCAAAGCAATGCGCAGCTTGTCGATTTCGGCTTGCACCTCTTTATGCTTGCTTTGCGACACAGCGAATATCCCGAAGGTTCCGTGAACCCTCCAATACACAGATCACCCCAACCCGTAACCTGGATCCCAGCCCTTGAACGCTCTATTCTTCAATTCGACTATGACTTGGGAAAATCACAAACTGCACGCCTGCCTGCAATGCACCCCACATTGATAATCCCCCCGCGACAATGCAGTTAAGAAACTGATGCCAATGTGGGATGCGGCTTTCGTCGCTAATGCCACGGCCTTGAGAAGGTGAGAATCAAAGCCCTCAAAAGTTGCACACTTGTTGCTTGGGGTAATATATATATATATATGTATATCATACAGGGATTATATGAGCTATAGTCTTAACTTCTAGTATCCCCCTTAGTAAGCCCTATGCTACTCCCTTTATCATCCCCTATATGACCCCCTTTAAAAAGTGTAGACTACAGCTCATATGAGTAGTTTTGGTGGTTTAACCCAGTAAGATTATATTCCTTGTATAAAATACTATACCCCAAAAGGAGGATGTAATCTTACTCTATCTTGGGTACCATAGTATCCCCCAAATAAAATACTACTCATATGGAAATTCGATTCCCTGGTTCCCTACTAAGAACCAATAAGGTTGGGGCTCGAAGGCTCAGAACTTCAGGTTCATTTAGGGTTTAGGATTTAGGGCTTAGGGTTTAGGTCAGAGCTTACACTTCGGGGCTTCAGGTTCTGCTTAGATTCTGGTAGCTTTACTTACTGGTTGTAAGTAGGGGCTAAGGAGGCATATTATATAGGGGTTATCTGGGGATTCTAGCCCCATCTATTCCCATATTCCCTATTAAGAACCAAGAAGTTTAGCCTTTTAGTTCTTAGGGCTTCTTTCTCCGATTGGGAGCTATGCTTGAAAATTGATTTTGTATGCAGGTCATGTTGGGCTTGTTGGGGCTTTGCCGTCACTGAACGCTTGCCTAGAATGGTCGCATCTTCCTTTGGCTTTGGGATATGCTTGCGTTGAGAGAGGCCTTCACAAACAAACTCGAGGATCTCGGAAGAACAGTACTACAGCGCACGCAGTAAATGACGAAAGAGTAACAATGACCATTCCGATCCTATCTATGGGAGGTTGCCTACAATACTGCGCCCCCAAATAACAAAACTCGTCTAAGGCCCCGCTGCTAACAAAAACTACTTGTGAAGCAGGAACCAAAATAAAGAGACTGATTCTATATCCAAATAAAACCAACTCGAATACCACACCCAAGCGACCTCCAAACCGCGCCGCAGCGTTTGAGCTGTTGGTTTTTCAGGATCTAGGTCTGTTGGCTTGCAGATGTACCAACCAATAAGCGAGAAAGAAAGGCTTGAAACAGCAACCCTAACCCTAAACCCTAAATAACAAATAGTAATTCCATTTTCTTTTCTATTATCCGTATATAACCCCGATATAACCCCTATATATAAACTTCTCACAAAAACTGGACACCTCCAGGCCTCCAGGCCCCAAACCGCAAAAAAAGGACTGCTAAGCAAACCTCTCCTAACTAACATGGGCATAGACCCCTTTGAAAGGACCTTAGTCTTCCTTGAGCGGGACAAACCCTACAAAGGGAGGCGTGCAGAAGAGTCTCCCACTGCGAAGGTTTAGAGCTAAGAGCTTGCGGCTAGGGTTTAGGGCTCGCATTCAAAAACCTGGAACAAGCACGGAACCTCCGAATCCTAATCACATGAAAACTTCCCAGATCCCTATGCTATCCCTGTATACCACTATGTCTCCCTACACATCCCCATATATTCCTGGACATGCCAATACATTTCTGAGTCTCCCAAACCCTGAATGCTGAACCCCAAGCCGAAGCCCTAATCCGCGCACCTCGGCCGGCAGCGGCTCGCCTCCTCCAGCTGCGGTCTCATAGAAGCTAAGGGGATCCGCAAGCCTCCCAGCGTCAGGGAGGGTTTGGGTTCAGTGTTTGGGGCTTGCGATTTGGGGTTTAGGGCTTAGGGAACAGAATGAAATTGCAACTGGCTCATAGGTTGGGGGGTTTAGGGTTCCTGGCTATATAGGGGCTCAGGGGGCTTAGGCAGTTTATCAGATTTGGTTTAGGCTGAAGCCTACCCAGTAGGATTGCCGTGTTAATTCTTGGCGGGAAGGGCAGGGTTTGGGGGTTGGGGGATCTGTAGTTAAAGGTATAGGGTTTGCCCCACACCTGGAGCCACTACCTTTCAATCCTTGAGCCCCGAACCCTCGACCAAAACACAGAACACAAACCCTGGCCCACAAACCCTCCATTGTAGTACTTGTTGTGTTGTTGTGGGGGCGGGGTGTCAAACAAAGATCCCAGAAACCATACCGCCCCCAAATCGGATGTCATGTCTCATGTTCTTTTCCATTCAAGTCGCCAGATTTACCTGAAGCCCTAAGCTTATACCTTATATCTCACCCATGGACCCCTTCAAGAGACCACAACATCGTTAATTCTCTAGGCCTCAGCCCTGAACCCTACATCAGCGGGCCGAAAGGTTTGAGCTATGGGGCCGTTCAGTGTATACACTAGCCTACCAAGCATACCAAGTCCTTGCAATGTAGCGGAGGGGCCCCCCCTGCCACTTTGACTGGCCCTGCTAGCGAAGTAATTAGTAGGGCATTTTAAAAGCATGACGCTTTTTAGTTCCGGCGGAAGGCCCCAAATCACAGTGTTAAGAGTCTACGGTAGGAAAGGAGGTTGCGTCTGTGACTGCACTGGGCAAGTTTCTTCTGCAGTTTGAGAGTGCCTCGACCAGCGCAGCATCGGGCTCCAGACCCTAAACCCTCAAGCCCTAAACCCCAAACCCCAAGACCCCCTAGACCTCTAGACCCCGAAACCCCGAAACCCCTAAAACCCTAAACCCTAAACCCCGAAACCCTAAGCCCTAAACCACTGAAAAAAACCTAAACCCCAAAACGATCTGAAGGTACCTGCTTCGCAGCTTTGCATCTGTGAAGATCTCCTCCGCCTCTTCCAAGCTCGCTGTGCCAAGCCTCGGGTTTGGGGGGTTTACTAAACCCCTCCGTTTAAGGGCCTTTGATATTGGGATCCCTATTATAATCCCTATGAAGGGGAGGGGGGTTAGTAGTCAGGTTGCTGCTGTTTCGTCTTCTTCTTCTGCTGCTGCTTCCTCTTTTTTGCTGCTGATGCTTCTACTGCTGTCACTACACTACAACTGCTGCGGCTACCGCCCCGACAATCATAACTTGTATCAGTCATATCACTGCCCTTCTTGGCATCTACGTACTTGAGACTCGTTGTTGCTTCATACATTCGATAAAATGGTCCAAGTCCAAGTAAACGCATACAGAATGCTTCCTGTGAACAGCCTCTTCTTTTGAAAAGTCTGCAAACCCTATACAATAACCCGTGTGGCAAACCCTTCTGCATATAGAGCCTACAAAGGTTTGCAGATTTTCCCCAACCAGTTCTTTTACACGCTCGGAAGATTTACTAAATCTCCTGAGCCTCCCATGACCCAAAGCCCTGACCCTGAGCTTTCCTAAACATCTCGCAACCCGAAGCCCTAAGCCCTAACCCCAAGCTCCATAGCCAGGATGGTTGTTCCCTGAACAACCACTTTTTAGGGTTTAGGGCTCAGGGTCTTCTAAGTCTTGACGACAAGTATCTTATTGTTGGCTGTTTGGCTACCCATGTGAATCTTTCCAAGCCCTAACCCTAAACCTTATGCTGATATATCTCTACACCGCCCAACATATCCCCATGTGTCCCCATCTGCGCTCAAAATTTGACCCCTGTAAACCTACAAGCTCTACCTCGACGTATGAAGCCTCCATTTCACTGCCCACGTTCTTTTCCATTTGATTCTCCACCATCCCACCCTGAAGCCTAAACCCCTCAACCCCTGAGCCCCCAAACACCAAACCCCCCAAGCCTAAGCTCCCAAAACCCTAAAGCATAAAATGCTACCTAAACCCCTAAACCCTAAACCCAGAAACCTAAACCCCAACCCCCAAAAAAAATCAACCAGGCGGCTCCAGCCAAGCTCGAAGCTCCCGCGCCCTTCGGCGGACCCGCTCGCCCTGCTTTGCTTCAGGGTGTAGGGTTTAAGGTTTAGGGTTTAGGGTTTAGGGTTTAAGGTTTAGGGTTTAGGGTTTAGGGTTTAGGGTTTAAGGTTTAGAGGTTCAAGGTTGAGGGCTTAGAGTTTAGGAGCTTAAGGTTTAGGGTTAGGGTTTTGGGGTTTAGGGTTTAGGGTTGGGAGGTCTGTCCTAAACCAACTTCGAAGGGATATGTATGGATATATAAGGATATCTTATGTTTAGAGAGTAGGGTTGAGAGGTCTGTCCTGAGCCATGGGGTTAGGGTTAAGAGTTTAGGGTGTACGGGTAAGGAGTTTAGGGTGTAGTGTAGGGTTAAAGGTTTCAGGTGTAGAGTCAAGCAGTAAGTCTAGGGTGTAGGGTGAAGGAGTTGAGGTTCAGGGTTTATGGTTTAGGGTTTTAGGTGTAGGGTCAAGGAATTTAGGTTTAGGGTTTAAAGTTAAAGGTTTCAATTCCAGGGCTGCGCTTTGGGATTTTGCGGTGTGTATGCGGCTTATGGCAGTTGGAGGGTTCAGGGTTACTGGCTTAGAGTTGCTCAGGTGGCTTTCAGGAATCGACTGAAATTCAACCTGTAAAGCCGTTGAGGGTCTACGGTTTACACTTTGCGGGTTTAGGGTTTGAAATTGATGTGTTTAGGTCTTTGGCTTGTTTTGAGGGCTTAGGATTCGGGTTGAGGCGGGGAGGTTGGGCTTCAGGGTCTTGCGGTTCAAATGGTTTAAGTTTAAACCCTAAACCGTAAACCCTAAACCCTAAACCCTAACCTCAAACCCTGGAGGAATGGGCTTGGGGTAGGGTTTCTGGCTTATATGGCATAGAACCCAAGGGCTTGGAGTTGAAAGTGCAGGGTTTCGGGCTTCAGGAGCTTACCACCCTAAAACCTAAACCCTAAATTCTATAACTGGTTCTTGAGGGGGAGTGGGGGGGTAAATATATAGGGACTACTATAGGGGTACATAGTGGGATTATAGAGGGATTATTATATAGTAGGTTTCATTCTCTTCTGAATTCTGACAAAGTCCAGGAGACAGGATCTGGGGCCTAGGCTCAGGTTACTAACAATAGCAATAAAAATTGTAATAATCGCCCCAATATTACCCCTAAATAGCCCTAATATAACCCCAATGTAACCCTCATTTAGGATCTGGGGATTTGATTGCCGTTTTCAGGGTCACGCTCGTGAGCGATAGACTGCCT
Source organism: Symbiodinium pilosum (assembly GCA_905231905.1). NCBI lineage: Eukaryota > Dinophyceae > Suessiales > Symbiodiniaceae > Symbiodinium > Symbiodinium pilosum. The sequence goes on along the minus strand of CAJNIZ010033392.1, from coordinate 16,825 downwards.
GGACGTGGGCAGAAGGACCCTGAACTTCCTGGTGCTAAAAGGGGACTGGGGGAGTGAAGATAAGTACCATTATAGGGATATATGTGGGGATTACATAGGGATTATTAGGGTATATATGGGGATTATATAAGGGGTTATGATAGGATATGGAGATTATTTATATAAGGATTATAATAGGGTTCCCCTCCCACTCTCCTCAAGCACCACTAAGCACATACGCATCGTGCGTAGACGTGAGAGGATGGCTTTTGGGCTTTGACATTGCAATGTAAGCCATAAATCCCACAACCTAAACCATATGCCAGAGCCTAAACCTCAAACCTTAAGCTCTCGACCCAACTGGCCTGCCGGGTAGGAACTGGCCTCCTAAGTAAACCACACAGGTCCGAACATGTTCAGAACCGAGGTTTTCTCAGAAGAGAATACCGATGAAGGTCCCCAAGGACATGGGCAAGATGAAGATGGTACATGGGGTCCCCTTAATATAACCCCAATCTACTTTATAGTAGTTTCCATGCTATATTCGATTTTCCTATATAACCCTGATCTAACCCCAATCTCGACTCTAAACTTAAGGATTTAACAGGCATAGCTTGGAAGAACTCCCATCTGGCTTGGTTCTACTGTCCTGCTGTCGCATGCTGTTGCGCGAAGAGCTTAACATCCGCGAGAACCGTGGCCCGTGTGAGCTATAGTCTACACTCCTAGTATACCCTTTATAACCACTATAGTAGTCCCCTATATAATCCCCTGTATAACCCCCTTTAATCAGTTTAGACTATGGCTCATGTTGAGATGTCTCTGAAGCAAGCCCCCTGGTTCAACAACGGAAAGCAAAGCATGCCGGCAGGGCTGGCGAGGGCATGCTACTGAAAAGCTACAGTTTCGCATTGACGCTATGGCATACTCTTTGTTCCTTTTATGGTTGATTGGGCTGGGCTGGGCTGGGTCTCAGTTTGCAGTTGGGTGAGCGTCAAGGCTTCTCATATGCAACAGGTTGAGTGACTTCTAATAATTCAGGGGTCAGGGTTGTTGAGGTTGAGGGTTTAGGCTGTACTTGGTTGAGGCTTGTAAAACTTTGGCTCTGCATGGGTGCTTACAGCATGTGGCGAGGCAAGCAATGGTGCTTCCTGGCTCTACATGCCCACTAAGCCTTATAAGCAGCTGCAGAAACGTGCTGGTTTAGGGTTTAGGGTTGATGAAAACCAGTTCTGGAAGATTATGCTACATGACCGCAGAATAGCTATGAAAGGATAAGAAGGGCAAAAACGTTGAGCAGGCTTCTACGGTTCAATCCGTAGACACGCCTGAAAAAGCCAGTTTCCATGTCATGTTCATTCGATTTTCCGTTTAGTTTCTACAGTAAGGTTCCGGGGCTTGGGGGTTGTACCCTAAACGATAGCTACACCATGCCCCATAATATTTGACAACTCTGCCGTCTGGGTGCTTCGCGTACATTCCCTCATCTAACATTCCTGGCTTCTGCTTGCAAAACTTCAGGATTTAGGATTTACGGTATACCTGCCATCCTAATTACCTACAGTTTATGGGGCTCCTCAGAATCAGGGCCCTTAGTGTGAATTTGTGCGGGGCCCTTTTCAGGATTGCAAAAACCAAGTTTTGAACAGGCTCCGACATGGAACCCCGCCTAAGTCCTTAGCAAAAGGAAGGTAGTCTCTCCTACACCCTACACCCTAAACCCTAGCCCTTTGTGAGTTTCCGTATTTGGTTGGGGTAGTGTAAACCCTCAGCATAATTCATTCCTGTCTCTATCTCCCTCTCTCAAAGTACAGATGGACATGGGCGAGTTGACAACATGGAGCGCCCTAGGTACCCTGACCCTAAAACCTAAACCCTAAACCCTCAACCCTAAAACTGGGGATATCTAGTGACATATTGGGTCACAAAAGGGATAATGGCGGGCCCCTGAAGGATGCTTTGATCAGCACCGTCTTTCCAGATGTTAGCAGGAAATGAAGGAATGGATCCTAGTCCCAAAACCCTAAAGCCTCAACCCTATGCAAACCTACAATGATATAACAGTTTCTATGTTCTTTTCCATCCCTTCATTTCTTGCTGGCCAAAAGTGAGCCGTTAGTGTTCAGGGCTTAGGGAGGGCAGTCCCCAGAAAGCCTGATATGACATGCTTTAAGATACACACGGGTACCTCTCCGGGGACGGCTAGTATGGGAGCCAACCCAAAACTTGCTGGTTGTCATGAATGGCGTAATGGAAAAGAAAACGTACTAATGTGGGGGTTCTATAGGGGCTACCGAGGGATTCGTTCCCTTGGTAAACAAGCAAGTAAAGCATGCCAGACCCGACAGAAGCCCTACCAAGACTAAGATGCGAGCTTCCAAGAAACTAGGGGTCCCTCTAAAAGGGTTGTAAAGGATACACAGGGCTATCTAGGAATGTATAGGTTCAGGATTTAGGATCTAGGGTTTCCAAAATATGGTGGACGCCCTCGTACTAAGGCCAAAATGTTCGGAATGTTCGGGGGTATGTGTGGAATCTCTGCTTACTGTCTTGGGAGATAACTGGGAGTGTCCCGGAGTTAGTACTTCGGTTAGGGGATCAGGGCTTGGGCTTAACGCCTTAAGTTACTTACGGGGGGTTAGTAGGGAACAAAGCAATATATTTCATAGGGATTAAACAGGGGTCACATTCCCGTACTCCTAATAAGAACCAACAAGATTAAGAATTAGGCTTTGAAATCTAGCTCTGGGGTTGGCGGTTTACAAACTTTGGAGTTTACGTAGGCTTTAGGGTGTAACCCTCGGGCGCTTCTAGGTAAGATTTGAAGCAAGGAGTACATGACATTTATACTAGTATATTAGAACCGATTGGAGGGTCTATAGGGCTTCAATACACGGCCACTTCGAGAAATGTGGAACAGTGGAAAGGATTCCAAACCATAGATCGCAAAAAGACTGACATGTTTCGTCGTATAATTTCCCCAAAGAAGTTGCAAAAGACAAACGGACGAACACTTGCGCGCTGCAAAGCCGAAACTCTTAGCCCTAAACCCTAAACCGCAAGCCTCAAGCTGTAAACGCTGAAACCTAAAACTCCCGAGCGTCGAGCTAAACATCCCAACTCTCGTTTTTCCGACGGATTTGTCCGGATTTGTCGGGGGCTTCGCGTAGCAGACGACCGCTGTGACGAGATGGAGGAAAGGCCATTTGCAGGGCAATCAGCGCTTGGATTTACAGCACAGGTCTTGGCACTTAGTAGTAGTACTACTACTACTCCTACTACTACTACTACTACTACTACTATTACTACTGAGTTAGGTTTTAGGGCTTAGGGGCTGTAATAGACATATTAATGGCAGCAGCTATAACCATGGTAGCTATGGCTATAGCAGTCCTACTGGATAGCTTTATAGTCGTGTCATAGTAATTCTAGTAATATTCATGGTAATCGTCTCATGCTATTGTTATACTTGTACGAACTGTAAAGGGAATCGTGCTAGTATGACTTGGACCTTGGGATTACATGCATGTCTCTACTCCTTCTAGTTGATGGAGTGAATGATACAAACTGACCACGGCAATTACTCTAGGATTTATCCAGCAGAGGGTACAACAGACAGCTGTTCAAGAACAAGCAAATTAACCCAGGCGTTTACGGTTTCTCTCCTGGGTGTCCTTCCTCAAATCATGTTATGCGCTAAAGAACAGGATGGAAAGAGATCCACGTGGTGTTTTCTGAAAAACTCTCTGGGCAGGTACCTTGAGATGTATGGTGTTTCTGGGGCGATCATCAGGATGCTACCAAGGAACGTCGCCATCATGTTACAAAGCGCCGGCCCATGTGCAAGTGGGCACTCCCTAAAGCCCATAATCCCATTCCATCATACCTGGCACGTCTTGAACGTGCCGGACGGGACAGAAATCTACTTAGCTTCCCTGGTTCAGGCAGCTTTTCACGGGCTCCACCCGAAATAAATGCAAGCCAAATGCAGGCGCATTATTAAAATCTGTGGTGCAAAGCCTATGGGAAAAACAAAGTAAGTGGCTGACCTGCCGCCCGCATGCTTTGCACGTTACGAAAACGCAAAAACACTGCAAAATACCGTGGATTTGCTTTAAAAGGCTTATTTGGGAGGTCATGCAATTTCTCAAAAGCACTTACGTGAGTTGATAATTTTCGGGAACATGGATGCAGTAGAGACATGGACGTTATTATCTTGGCCAGCATGGATGCTCTCGAACATGGATGCACTAGAGGCACGAGCGTTATTATCATGGCCAGCACGGATGCTCTCGATGATGGATGCACTAGAGACATGGATGTTATAATCTTGGCCAGCATGGACGCTTTCGATCATGGATGCACTAGAGGCACGAGCGTTCTTATCGTGGCCAGCATGGATGCTCTCGATCATGGATGCACTAGAGACATGAACGTTATTATCTTGGCCAGCATGGATGCTCTCGTCCATGGACGCACCAGAGACATGAACGTTATTATCTTGGCCAGCATGGTCGCTCTCGATCATGGATGCACTAGAGACATGGATGCTTTTATCTTGGCCAGCATGGATGCTCTCGAACATGGATGCACTAGAGGCACGAGCGTTATTATCTTGGCCAGCACGGATGCTCTGGATCATGGATGCACTGGGACCATGAACGTCATTATCTTGGCCAGTATGGATGCTGACGTTCATGGATGCACTAGAGACATGAACGCAATTATCTTGGCCAGCACGGATGCTCTCGATCATGGATGCACTAGAGGCACGAGCGTTCTTATCTTGGCCAGCATGGATGCTCTCGATCATGGATGCACTAGAGACATGAACGTTATTATCTTGGCCAGCATGGATGCTCTCGATCATGGATGCACTAGAGACATGTGAAATACTGTAAATTGCAGGCTAAAGAGCGTCTTCGCAACATAAATTCCTGTTAAATGGGCTCAAACGTGCGGTTTTGAACAGGAAAACTGCCTTTTTCCGACAAGTTGTTTTTTGCATTTCCATACGCGCCGAAGACACATCCAAGACATGAAAATGTCCCAAAACCAACATTTTCAGCACATTGACATCCTGCTCGGGCATTTGCACAACCGGAAAAAACCTGGAATTTGGTCAGGGCGGCGAGTCAGCCACCTGGCAAAAATACCCGTGTTCGTGAGCTTACTCAGATCTCCGCATCGCGGATCTCCTGCGCGCGAAGGTCTTTGATGCCAGGACTCAGGGGATCCCTTTGACTTCCTCTGTGAAGAGCCCTAAACCCGAAGACCCTGAACCCTCAACCCCTCAAAGTCCAGACCCCAGAAAGCGCTACAAATGCAGGCCACGGCCAGAGCGTCCTTATACTACAGACCACAGTACCGTTTCGGGAGGATGGCTCAAGGTGACTAGTTATCAAGTGAGTACCCTTGTAGAATTCCTATGCAGACCTCATATATGCCCATCACGTTGTCTTGTCAGTAATGTTACTATGGCCCCAAATATTGCGGGAACCCTCTGCCCCAAGCCCTGAGCGATCCCCTAAACCCTAAACCCTAAACCCCAAACCCCAAACCCTGAACCCTGTGCTGTTTGTACTTATAACCTACTTAGTAACTGTAGTTATAACCCAACTATATCTAGGGTAACTGTAGTTATGGAACTTATATTAGGATTGTCACTGCAGTTACTAAGTAGGTTATAACTACAATGGACCTCCAAGTACCCCATAACGAACTTGCACCTCGCTCCTCCACAGCAGGCTTCTCCTCCCCACCTCCGGCCTGGGTTGCTGTTAAGGAACTTAGTTTAAGTTACTATATTGGGGAAACCCTAGTAATTCCTGTATTGGGGAAACCCTATTAATTACTATATATACCCATTATGGCAACTTAATTGAAGTTCTTTAACAGCAACCCAGCAGCACAGGGCGTAAACCACTTGCCACCCCAATTTCTGATTGGAAGCAGCTGAACCTTGGCTTTCGTGGGAGGGAGGGAGGGGGTGGGCAAAAGGGAACGCTTTTAAAGGGGGTCATGGGGGACATATAGGGGTTCTGGAGGGGTATTTAAGGCGTTTATATGGGGATTAGGGTTTATGGATTTGTGTTTGGGGTTTAAGGATTTAAGGTGGGGCGAAGAGCAACCCTTGTGGTCCCCGCGGACACTCCAAGGAAATTTTACAGTTAGCAGCACATTAATGGGTTCCCAAATTGAACCTTTTGGATTTAGGGTTTAGGGCTTAAAGCCCTAAACCCTTAACCACGAACCTTGAACTCGAAACTCTCAATCCCACACTCTCAGCCCCGGGCCCTTGACACCAATCCCTGAACGCTGAAGCCAAAGCCCTTACATAATCTTTCTAAGCCTGTTTCCATGTAATCTTCCGTTTGATTCCCCATTTGATTCCCCATCGTCAAATTCCCCTGACAGCTAACGACCCTAAACCCCAAACCCCCTTTCTTTCCCTTCCTTTCGCATTGAAGGACTATGGCAACCCCAACCAACAAACCTATAGCGAACGAGTGTAGAGTTTGGAGTAACCAACATTCCCTTCTAACCTAAACCCTAGACGATCTGAATATAATTCCCATATAACTCCAGTATACCTATACCCCCTACATAAACCATAAACCCTCCTATATACCCCTACATAAGCCATAAACCCTCCTATATGCCTCGACATAAACCAGAAAGACTAAACCAGCGACTAGCAGCGAGAACTAAAATCACAAAGGACACTCCGGGGGAGACCAAAGAGTCCAGGCCAGTCAGGTCGAGAAGCTTCTCCTGAGGTTTAGGGTTTGAGGTTCAGGGTTTAGGTTTTGAGGTTCAGGGTGAAGGGTGATATAACGGTGATATAGGGGCTATGTAGGGCCTAGGATTACGGATACACATTTAAGATATTACCACTGAACTGGTCTGGGTATGAGGCCTTTGGGCTTCGAATTCGAGATTGAGGATTTAGGGGTTAGGCTCTAAGATCCCAGGGGAGGGTTTGGGCTTAGGGTGTAGTGTGTAGAATTCTCTTGCTGCTTGTCGCGTATGGGGCTTCTCAAAACGGAGCTACTGTCGGGTCTTATTGACTGTATATCCAGCTTATGGCCAACTCAATCTAAACACTCCCCCAGATATTGTAACCCCTCTCTCAACACCTATGTATACTGTAGCCCCAATGTAACCACTATATGGGCTACAGTCAAGATTCATACACAATTTGATGGACTTGGCTTTATTATTAGGGGCTATATTAGGGACTATACTAAACTACAAGAGGGACCCCTATGTCCACCGTTAAGGGTCCCTTAATCAGCCTAGCATTGGCAGTAGCTCACATGTAACCTTAAATAACTAAACCCTATAACCCCTTGAAGGGGAACCCATTATGGTTCGCGATATCTACTGTTCAGAGCTTCTATCTGCAGCGCCAGAACCGGGGTACCCTTAGACTTGGGCCTCTCCGCATTGAGCCACCATAACGGTTCCGTTTAAAAAGGTTCTATTGGGGAAATAAGGGTTTAAGGATTGAGCTGCCAAAATATGGGTATGTAGTAAAAAAGACGACTTCCTCAGAATGGTAAGCCCCTAAACCCTAACCCCATCGGCCCCTAAATCCTCTACCCATCAGCTCCTAAACCCTGAAACCCGGAACCAGCAGCACCTAAACCCTAAGCCCGTCACTACCCACAAACCTGAACCCATCAGCCCCTAATCCCTGAATCGCGGATGGTCTCCTGAGGACAGACCTCGCGTAGCTTGCCGAACCTGACTGGGTTCACGGTTCAGGGCTTGATGTCGGGGACCCGGGTTAGGGTGTAGTCTTTAGGGTTTGAGCCTGATGTCGGAGACTAGAATTCAGAGTTTGGGGTGTAGGGTTTGGGGTTTACTTAAGGGTTTTGGGGCATATGATACTCTAGTTCTAGTGGAATGATCTTGATGCTTGCTGCAGAAGGATTCAAAACCCTAGTTCTCCCTAGCTCGACTCCTGTACACAGGACGCTTAGGGTAATCCATATGAGTCGTGTTTTTTTGGTGGTTGAACCTAGTAAGGTTATATTCCTCTCATAAAATACTATACCCCAAAAGGAGGACATAATCTTACTCTATCTTGGTTACCATAGTATCCCCAAATAGAATACTACTCATATGGGTTAGTGGCCTGCTTGGGAATCCAAAGTCACAATAACTGGTAGCCCAATTTAGACCCCCAAAGCCTTAGAAACCTTATGATAGGCCCCCCGAAAAAGGTACCCCCAAGTTTTCGGATACCCCCATATTCCTTCCCCTCCTACCCGAAACCCTGAACCCTAAACCCTAAAAACCTATAATGCAGACCCCTGATTAAATAAGCCCCTTGCCCTTAATAGGGGCTATGACAGGGATCCTAATATTTAGGCCCTTAAAAATGAAGGGGCTTATTAAAAAGATACTGCACAAACAAGAGCGAAGCTGAAGAAGGCCGAGGGGCATGATGGCCTCGTCGAACATCTCAGGGTCCTCAATGCCTCCACAGGGACTGACTTGATTGAGGGTTTGGGGTGTAATATTTAGAGGATTTAGTGGTTCTGTGTTTAGGGATGTAGGGCCTTGTAGGGCTTGGGGTTTAGGATATAAGGTTCAGGGCTTAGGGCTTGGGGCTTAGAGTTTAGACTTTGGGGTTTGGGATTTCGAGCTGGGGTTTTTGAGACTTGGGTTTACGGCTTAAGGTTTCACGCATCCCAAGTCCCGTCATACACCCTCCGCAAATCCCTGAAAGATCTCCCCTAAACCTGAAGCCCTAAACCGTAAACCCTAAAGCCTAAACCCTAATCCCTAAATTCTAAAGCCTAAACCTATAAGCTGCCTGAAGCAACTCATGGAACATCCTGTGCTACTTGTATAGGCCTGTCCATTCCAAACAACCCTCGGAAACTGGCATCATGTAGATTTAGGGTAGTATAGGGTTATAGGGGGGTTATATGTAACAATGGAAAAGAAAATGGAAACTATTGTTTAGGGTCTAGGGGCTGTATGAGCTATAGTCTAAACTCCTTAAAGGGGGTTATATGGGGGATTCTACGCGAGACTATCATAAGGGATATTGAGGGGGATACTAGGACTTTAGACTATGGCTCATATGAGCTACTTTCAATATTTCTTACCATATCTACCATAGGTTGAGGGTTTAGGGGTACTGGAGAATCAAATGGAAACGAAAATGGCAATTGACATGGAAACTGGGATTATATACAGGATTCCAGGGACTAATATTTCCCAATATCATTCATGGACATGGATTCCAGAGAAGGGATGGTTTTAGGGACTATACCAAACTACCAAAGGGACCCCTATATCCTCCCTTGATGGCATCTTGTGTAGCCCGAATACTGACAGTAGCTCATATGAACTATAGCCTAAACTCCTACAAAACCCCTTAAAAAGCCCCCTTATGTAATCCCTTATACAACCCCGTTTAAGAAGTTTACACTATGGTTCATATGAACTCTAAACTTCTGAACCTAAGCCCTGAACCTTCGACCCGGGACGGTAAACCTTTGCCCCTAAACTTGAAACTTCTCTTTACCCCAAACCCCACCCTAAAAAACCCTCAACCTTAAACCCCAAACTCTTAACCCCTAAACCCCTAAACCCGGAGCCTGGGCCAAAGCTACGCGCGAAGGTCCCAAGCCAAAGCAGTAGGCCATCCTACCAGACTGCAAGAAAGAATACCCTAAAGTTAGGGTTTGGGGTCTGGGGTTTAGGGTTTAGGGTTTAAGGTTTAGGATTTAAGGTTTAGGGTTTAAGGTTTAGGTTTTAAGGCTTAGGATTCAAAGCTTAGGGTTTAGGGTTTAAGGTTTAGGATTTAAGGTTTAGGGTTAAGGTTTGGGTTCAAGCCTTAGGATTCCGGGGTGAGGCCGCCTTATGCTGCCTTGACTTGGGGCTTCTGGGTGAGGGTTTAAGGTGTATGGCTAGAGGGTCATAGTGTCAGAATGAGAATGAGGTGTTCATGGAGCCTTAGGATTCATTGAATGTAGATTGGGGTTGAAATTGGGGTTATGTTGGTGCTGAGGGGCTTGAGGACTCCACTTTTGTGAGCTACAGGGTTTAGGGCTTACAGCCTCGGATTTGAAGGGTGAGATTCCGGGTGTTGGACTTAGGTGGCATGTTTAAAGTGTTTCAGATGAGCATTTCGTGCGCAGGGTTCTTTTTGTGATCCGGGGTGGGCTCCTTAGTGATCGACAATTCAGTATATAGTGGAATTGTGAAAAGATTATGTTAGGGTTTGCGGCCTGGCGCTTAGGGTTCAGGGTCGGGCTAAAGGTTCAGGACATACACTAAGGTTTAAGGTTCAGGGTTTCGGGTTTAGGGCTCAGGGCTTGCGGCTTGGGGTATGGAGTTTAGGGCACAGGTATGCGGAGGATTGCAGAAACATGATACAGGGAAGTATCGCATTGGGATGCCTGACCCCTACAAAAACCCTCTGAGACTTCTGTCCCCACTCGCCTGTATGTCAGTGGCCTGAAACATGGCCCCGGACGACCCTAGAAGAGGTATGGTTGTGCGCTCCGAACTCTGCCCTGCGCCCCTGGTGCTGCATCCTTCTTCCTTTCCTCCTGCTGCAACTCCTTCTCAGCATCTGGAGGCTCGTCAACCTCGGACCCGGCAATCTTCATCGCCTTGACGTAGACCAGGTTGCTGTCGAGGAACTTGATATAAGTTATTATAGTGGAAGGAACCATATGAGTTACCGTATAGCCAGAGCATGGGGACTTAGTTTAAGTACCTTAACAGCAACCCCGTACAAGAGAGAATGCTTCTTTGTCACATCCATCCCCTTCTCGTAGTAATCCTTAATTCCGGCTGAGTTACCTCTAAGGGATTTATGCTCAAACACAATTATGCGAAGCCAATAGAAATACTCTGTATCCATATTACGGCAGCTGGCTGAACTTGAGTTCTTTTTCAACAACCAAAACAGCTCATGATGAAGCAGTTGCTTTCAGATACTGTCAAGCCGTCCTCAAGTTGCTACCAATCAAGAATGAGAACCCGAGACACTTGTAGCATTTTTGGTGGTTGAACCTAGTAAGATTGTATTCCTTGTATAGAATGTTGTACCCCAAAAGGAGGACATAATCTACATTGGGTACCGTAGTATCCCCAAATAGAATACTACTCGCTTGTGCAAACTTACCGACCGAGCAAGGTGTGCCCCTGGGTTGCTGTTAAGGAACTCAAACTAACTTGCCATAGTCTGGGTGTATGGTAGTTTCCCAAAATGAGGGGACCGCAATATAGACGCGAAAAAATTCAATAGTCCTCATTATGGGGGACACCTAAAATGGTAATTACCCCTAATTGTGGGAAATCCTCGTATAGTAATTAATATGTTTCCCTCTTATAGAAACCTAAATTAAATTCCTTGACAGCTACCCAGCAGAGACCAAATAAAACATGATAACCTATGGGGAGAGGAGGGGGATGGGAGGAAGGGGAGGGCGGACGATCTGCAAGGGGGTTCTCCAGCAGCCCAACTGTAGAAGAGGGCCCTGAAGATTGAGTAGTTATGCCTTTGATAAACTCCCAGGAAGTTTCGGATCATGGCTTCCGCAGTTGTGGTACTTGGTAGTATCCCAAAATAGGGGATCCCAACAAAAACCCCCAAATACTATAATCCTTATTATAAGGACCCCAAAAAGGTCTTGGCCCTAAATCCTAAATCCTAGGCCCCAAACACCAAAACCCGTCCTTGGGGAGGGCAATCTCCAGCGTAATGCGGCAAACGGCCCCGGCTAACAAAGAGAGGAATCCAGCCTCCAAATAGGGTTCAGGGTTACATGGGGGGTTTTATAGGGGTTATAGTGGGATAATGGAAAATGAAATGGAAACTACTATTTAGGGTTTAAGGCTTATGACTTGGGGTATACAGCTTCGGGTTAAGGATGTAGAGCTTAGGGCTGAGGGTTCATGGCTTAGGGCTTAGGGTTTAGGTTTATCCTGAAAGGCTAGGGATGCCTGCAAGACCCTAGATCCGTCCTCCTAAACCCTACACCCCATGCCCTAAGCTCTACACCTGACTAGCTGTTGGCAGGAGAGTGGAGGAACTGGTCCCTGCTAGGGGCCGCTATGGAATCCAAATTTATATCGTACTTTCCATTTTCTTGTCCATTCCTGGATCCTATACGCCACTTAGGCCCATTCTCTAATCCAAATTTCCTGTTACATCTCATTTTCATTTGATTCTCCATGAGCCTACACCCCAGAAACCCCTTAATCCTAAACCCTTGATATCCCCTATAACTTCCCCATACATGTCTTTATACCCCCATCTATATCCCTAACAACCAGCAAGTAAAGCACCTGAGGAGCATCTTTCTGGTTGCCCCTGGTAAGCGTCATCAAGTACCACAGCCACAAGTATAATCTGACTCTAAGCCCTACATCACCTTCAACCCTAAACCCTACACCCTCAACCTCAAACCCCCAATAACCCTCAACCCTAAACCTTAAACACTAAACCTTTAACCCTAAACCTTAAACCCTAAACCCTAACTCCAGCCTCAGGCTTGATGCCCTTCCAGTAGACCTGGGATCCCCGGACTTCAGATTGTACTTGGAGGGTCAGGGAGGGTCAGCGGGACTTAGTAATAATGGAAAAAAGGAAGCTACTATATTATGGTTTAGGGTTTAGGGTATAGGGTTTAGGGTCAGCCGGACTTAGTAAGTGGGTTAATGACGGGAATAACTAGGGTTACTATATGGGTTATAAGGGTTATTAACCTACTTAGTACGTCCCCTGACCCTCCAAGTAGCTGTTCTGCTTGGGGTTTAGGGGTTCAAGGCCTTGGACTTAAGGCCTTTCAGTCAAGATGGGTCAATGGCTTTGTGTCTGGGATTTCGGCTGAAGGATTCAACGGTTTGGGTGGTAAGGTTATAGAGTATAAGCTTCATGGTTCAAAGGATCTAAAGACGTTTTAACGCAAAACCTAAACTGCTTGCAACATCTAGGCAACCTATGCGAGCACCCATGTTAGCATAGGAATCTTACTATATGAGCCCGTAGCACTCAGAGCTTGTACATGGGCAGGTGCCAAACTTGAGGCCCAGGGTTTGGGGGGTCAGGGCCAAGGGGTAAGTGTTCGGTGTCTAGGGCCTTGGTCCCGAAACACTACACCCTAAACCCTGAACTAAACACTAAGCCCTTAACTAAACCCTAAACCCTAGATCCTAAACCCTCTAGGCCCTTCTAGGCCCTAGGGTGGAGGAGTTCGGGCTCAAGGCCAGACAGTCTCAGAGTTTGGGGTTTAGGGTTACTCAACGCAAAAATGAAATTGCTTCCATGCCCCCATGAAGAACACATGTCGGGTGCATGACACACAGTCCACCGCGTTGCCCTCCCCCAAACTAACATGGAATGCAAAATGACACCCTTTTGAACGCACAGTGGACTATATAAGGCTCCTTTGCTGGATCCATGGGAGGGTTACCCTAGTCCTCATAAACCGCTATAGAATCCCAGTTTCCAGTTCTCTTCCGAGTTCTTCTCCATTTGATTCTTCATTGTTCTGGGCCTGTATAGTAAACCCTACACCCTATATCCCTACATATTTGTACATGGTAAGTTTCCCCAATAAGGGAACCCCAAAACATGTTGAAATCTGTGTTTTGGGCGCCCCCCAGAAACGAACCTGAAACTTTGGGAAACCCCTCAACCCTAAACCTTGCATCCCCACATAGTCCCATATGAGCTATAGTCCAAGCTCCTGAAAGGGGGGTTATACAGGGATTCTTTAAGGGACTATTATAGGGCTTATTAAGGGGGATACTAGGAGTTTGGACTGTAGCTCATGCTTCCCCACTTCTGCTATTTCAAACAAGGTACCAAGGCGAAAAGGGGCACCACGCCGGCAGCAAAAACACAGTCGAATGCGACGATCAGGAAGTAGCCCGTCTCGTTGGGCCGAGAAGCTGCAATGAGACCTCTTGGGTTTAGGGTTTAGATTTTAGGCTTTTGCGTAAATTCAAGTTTGGAGGAATTTTGCAATGAGACCTCTTACCCTAAACATTAAGACACTGAGCCCTAAGCCCCAAGCCCTAAAGCAGCCTTGCCAAACCCCAGAACCCAAGTTATGAGAATCTTACATCCCTGACCCTATAGGGCACTCCTGAAATGGTTTGGGGGTTTAGGGCATATGGCTTTGGGTTTATAGCCTTTTGGGTTTAGGCTTAGGGTGAACCCTGAGACCTTAAACCCTGGGGTTTAGGGGAAATTGGCTTTAAACCCTCCATCCTAAATTCTCCAAAAACCTGGCACCCAAACCTCCTGGTCCGCAAGATCCCCTAAGCTCAAATGCTGAATTATACACCCTAAACCCTGAACCCTAAAACCCAAAACCCTAAACCTTAAGCCCCTAAAACCAAAACACTAAACCCTTAAGCCCCTAAAACCTAAACGCTAAACCCTAAAACCCTAAACCTTAAGCCCCTAAATCCTAAACCCTAGGGTGCTTCTCTAGGTGTCAGTACGAGCTTGTGTAGAATGTGTAAGTCTTAGACCCTAGGATGCCTGAATAAGTATTAAACAAGATGTTCGTTCTATAACCCGTAGGGTTTAGGGCATTAAGGTTTTGGGGTTTAGGGTTTAGGGTATTAGGGTATTAAGGTATTAGGGTACAGGGTTTAGGGTATTAGGGTTTTGGGGTTTAGGGTTTTAGGGTATTAGGGTAGTAGGGTATTAGGGCTTAGGGTTTAGGGTTTAGGGTACCCTTACCCCACTGCAGAACAACACCCCAAACGATAGTCCAGACCTACATTAGATCCCCGAAGCCGAGATCTGCTGCGCCCGATACAAGACATAAAAGGGGATTTTAGGACCATGATAGTGGACATGTTCAGGCCCCCATAGTAGACCTTAAACCCCGAACCCTAGACCCTGAACCCCAAACCCTGAACCCTAAACCCTAAACCCCGAACCCTCAATCCTGAACCCTAAACCCTAAAACCCTAAACCGTAAATCCTGAACCCTGAACCCCAAAAACCCGCCCCCAGAGCCGCCTGCAACAAGGGAGAAGAGCAACGTGCAAGAACGGGCTGCTCGGAGGAGGTTTTCATTCGACACCTCGAGCAGCTTTAGGGTTTAGGGCTTAAGGGTTTAAGGGTTTAAGGGTTTAAGAGTTTAAGGGTTAAGGGTTTAGGGGTTTAGGGAAGTAGGGATGTAGGGATGTAGGGTGTGGAGATGTCGGGGTTTGGGGTTGGGGGATTTAAGGTTTAAGGAGTTGAGGCTTTAGTGGAAAAGTAGATGCCAAGGAATTACGGCTTGTATACCCTAAACCCTACAGCCTAAACCCTAAACCCTAAACCCTATACTTGGACAGCCCGTAACCTATACAAAACAGCGGGCCTTGATGGGTAAATGGCCTCAAAGTAAATCCCTTGCCTCCAAGTAAATCCCTTGCCTCCAAAATGCTGAGGGTTTAGGGTTTAGGGTTTAGGCTTTCGGGTTTAGGGTTTGGGTTTTAGGTTTTAGGGTTTTAGGTTTCAAGGGTTTAAGAGTTCAGAGTTTGGGTTTTAGGTTTTAGGGTTTTAGGGTTTAAGGGTTCAGGGTTTGGGTTTTGGGTTTTAGGTTTTAAGGTTTAAAGGTTTAAGGCTTAGGGTCTAAAAGGCGGAAGCGTTTTTGTTTTCCCTAGGCGTGGCTGTAAAGGATTTTCCTAGGCGCGGCTGTAAGGATTTCGTATAAGCCGGCGGCTGCAAGGATTCCCTACAGCCACGCCGAGGAAAAAAAAACACGTCCGGGGGCCCGGAGGCGTATTTTTTTCGTAGGCAGGATCACCCACAGCCACGCCGAGGAAAAAAAAATGTCCGGGGCCCGGAGGCGTATTTTTCTTCTTAGGCGCGGCGTAAGGGATTTGGCTAGCTGCGGATGGAAAGATGAAGAGAATTCCAAGGACGCTCCATGCGCCAGCGCTCCAACGCACCGAAAACAACGAGAAGGTCGCCACTTACAGCCAGACTTTCGAGGACTCTCCATGCGCCAGCATCACGACGCGCCGAGAACAGCGAGACGGTCGCCACTTACGCCCAGAATTTCGACGACGCTCCACGCGCCAGCGTCACGATGCGCCAGAAGCAGCGAGACGGTCGCCACTTACGCCCAGAATTTCGAGGACGCTCCACGCGCCAGCGTCACGACGCGCAGAAAACAACGAGAGGGTTGCCACTTGCGCCCAGACTTTCGATGACGCTCCACGCGCCAGCGTCACGACGCGCCGGAAACAGCGAGAGTGTTGCCACTTACGTCCAGAATATCGAGGATGCTCCACGCACCAGCGTCGCCACGCGCCGGAAACAGCGAGAAGGTCGCTACTTACGCCCAGAATTTCGAGGACGCTCCACACTCCAACGTCACGATGCGAAGAAAGAAGTTAACGAGAGGGTCACCACTTACGCCCAGAATTTCGAGGACGCTTCACACTGCAGCGTCACGATGCGAAGAAATTAACGAGAGGGTCACCACTTACGCGCAGAATTTCGAGGACGCTTCACGTGCCAGCGTGATGCCACGCTGTGATCACTGATTTTTCCGCACATGATGAAACCTGACGGCGCGTGACGAAAAACCATTCAAATGATGAAAGCTGTTAAATATGATGAAAGAGGATCACAACTGATGGAGAAAAATGACGACCAATGATGAATAACGATGAATAATGATGAGTACTGATCAAAACCATGAATGTGATGAATCATGCTGAAAGAAGAAAGTAAGGCAAATAATGATACGAAACCTGAGTAAAGACTATGAAATGTGGCAAGAAAAGCAATAAAGCTCATAAATACGATGAAAATGATGAATATTGATAGAAAATCATGAAAATGGTCAAA
>CAJNIZ010033381.1:58403-70790 GCA_905231905.1 Symbiodinium pilosum | reverse complement strand
AATGGCCCAAAGTAGGTACTATGTATAGACTGTAGGGCACAAAATCGGATCCCCAGGGTCAGAGATTTTTTTTCTGGGCCTGTTCTGCTCCAAGGCTGAAAAGCTTTCGCCGACTGTGGAGAGCTACACAGCCGTCATAGACAGCCAGGGGCCTTTAAATTGATGGATATAGTTCCCCTTAAGTAGATAGAAGATGGGGGGGATCTTATTACAATATACCCAAAGCTATATTCTATGTACTTAAGGGGGACTATAGGTGCAGGCATTCAAGAAAGGACCTCCGTATTTTTCTTCTTGAGTCGCATGTTTTTCGAACCTCGGAGCGTTTTTTTCTCTACTTGGGGAGTTGCGCACATTGGGTCATGTGTCTGTTTGAGTGTTTTACCTGAGTTTGGCTATGGCTACCGATTAGAACCTGCACTGGGGGAAGCGAAGTGACTTCTCACCTGGTGGCTCTCGCTTCCAAGAACCTATACTTGGCAGTCTAGAGCCCAAAAATGTACAATTCTCCCTCAGCGGGGAAGATATTGGCACCTAAACCCAAAGCCTGAGCAGAATAGAAAGCAATCAGGAAAAGCGGGTTAAGTTTGTGACTAAGTCTACTTTCAGTAGTGAATGATTTGCTTCTCTGCCTACGAGGCCGTCCCAGCATGGATTTTCCGGTTTAGGGTCTTGTTCCCCCGGGAGGTGTTAACCTGAAGTTGAAGACCCTCAGCAGGGGGCTATGAGAATGACGTTGATGCAAGTGCTGCTTGGAGGCTCAGGAGACTTAGTACGTCTTAACAAGTATACCTATATGCCACACAAACATCCACAAAGCATGCTATAGCTTATGAGCCTACCTACTTAGTCCCCATGAACTCTGAACGACGTAGTTTCCGCTTCCTTGTTTCCATCCGTTACCAAGTCCTCTTGACCCTCCAAGTATGACAACCCGGTTTGCTGTTAAGGAAGTTGAATTACGTTGTTAGAATAAGGAAAGCCTATTGCGTACTGTATGCCCATGTCATGGTAACTTAGCTTAAGTTCCGCAAGAGCAACCCAGCAAGGTTGCGCCAGCTCTGGAGATGTTGGCCAGTCTGCCATGGCCCAAGCGCGTAGGAATCCTTACTACGATTGGGTCAATATTACGTACACCAACTCTATTCAAACTACCTACTTCGTAGCTAGTCAGTCAGGTGCCAGAAGTTTACGGGGGAAAGTCCCTCTTAAATTCTAAACCCCAGGCCCTTAACCCTTGAAGCCCGCAACCTAAAACCCCAAAACCCTACACCCCGAGTATTGGGCCTCGAAGAATCAGAGTTTGCGCTGCCAGCGTGTGTTCCTAGATTGTGCTGTGTCATTTTGCGAAAAACCTCTTCAGGTGAAAGGGAGCATGTTCTAGCCTCGTATTCCTGGCCTTCAAGATCTACTTTGTGTTTTCCTAATTAACATTGGTATTAGCATATCCGCTCTGACGCTTCGAAGCGAAAGATAGCTCTTGATATTCAATGGCTTTGGCATTCAGCAACTTGATGGAAGATGCGGGAGCGCTGCTTGTGTTGAGATCTAGGTCAATTGTCTGCGTTTTTGTTCGGCAGTGGCTTCTCATTTATCTTGCACCGTCTGTAGACCCTATTGCAGTCATGTGGTAACAAGACATATGGGACTTTCTCGTGTGTATGGGCTCTTGACAGGGGGGCCCTTGTGCAGGCAGATTTGCTTCTGATTTTGGGAAGCTCCTATGTTAATCCCCTGCCCCTGATAATGAACCCCCTCCCCAACAATCAATTTTCGTCCCATTACATAAGGCTACTGCATTAGGTGTATTCATTTATCAGGTGGCTTGGAGGGGTTCAATTTGGAAGGAAATAGTAGTTTCCCTAAATAGGGGGACCCCAAAATAGACCCCAATATACTACAGTCCTTATGATGGGGACCCCCAAAATGGTACCCCTAATTTTGGGAAACTACCAAATCAAACAACTCAGAGCACCTCAAGCCTGTGACTGGCAGCTTCAAACCCAAGTCCTGGCTCCTGAAGGCCTTTGTTGCAGGCTGACACTGTGTAGCTTAGGGCTTAAGGTTTAGGATTTAGGGTTCCAAGGAAGTATAGGTTGCATGGATGTCATGGTTTCAGGGCTCATGTATGTGGTGTCCAGCATGGGTCTATTAAGTGACAAGCAGAACGTATGTGCGACACGAATGCCGTGCTGCCTGCGACGAGCTTCTAATTATGCAGCACCCTATTTCCAAATAGACATTACTGACAGATGATGACAGCTACAGTGTTTTGAATCTCATCAATCAATCTTCTCCCTACTGTCTACTTTCCGCTCTCGATCTATGAACAGTAGCATAGTCCTTCATCTCATTGGTCTTGTTCTTTCTGCGTCTTCCTGTTTAGTTCGCGAAATGAAGGAGGCCTAAACCGCATACCATAGGGCTGTGCTTCCCGCCTCAAAAGCCCAGGTCCAGCTGCTGCAGCAGATGATGTGGGAGAAGCAGCTCAGCATGCCAATACAGGGCACAAGCTTAAGGTTGGGATTGTCGATTAAGCTGACAGCTGCCCGCAGAAGCCGAGCAAGGTACACAAAAACATTGATTTCTCATGCTGAAGCACACAAGCTATACTATACTATACTATACTATACTATACTATACTATACTATAATATGCTATACGTGCCTCAGCGGTACAAGAGCTGCGTGCAACTGGGGCATGAGCGGATGTGTCCTTGTCCATTGACTTGATACAGGCATGTGAGTTGGTAGGGCTGCTCTAACATTCTGTGCCAGGAGATTTCAGTGGCGCTGTCCTTTCTGTGCAAAGTCTTGAAGCGAAAGAGCGTAATTTAGGGTTTAGGGTTTAGGGGGAGTACTTCCAGCTTCAGACAGACATGTAGCTTCAGCTTTGAGATTTCATCTCGCATAGTTGACAGCCACTCCAAAAGGCGTTTCTCCTTGGTAGCGCCTACCATTCTCCAAAGTCGATCTACCTGACAAGGTCTGTCAGGCTTCACGACCGACCTGATTTCCCCGCAGTGACATTTTGCAGCGATCCAACAGCACATTCAGTATCATCGAACGGATAAAATGCAGCAATCAAGGAAATCACCACCCACCATATCCACCGCCGCCGCCGCCGCCGCCACCCCCGCCGCAATCGGCGCCACCATTGCAAAAGTCATTATTGGGCGATTCCCAAAATTGAGGGTCCCATTTTGGTACCTCTTGATATTAGGTGCCGTAATGAGGTTTGTAGCCGTAGCCAAAAGAGGCCCATACTTTCGAGAATGCCCCATATGTTGGACTTCCTCCATTTTCATCGGGTCCATGCTTGGTGCAAGGATCACGCCAGACGTCCTTACCTTCAACTGCGCCGCTGCCTCAGTTCTGGCTCCGCCCGAAGTCTATGGGTCAGAAGTTTCAGGCACCTTGAAATCTAGCGGTTTACAGGGTGTATGTAGGGGTTTATAGGGGTTATTTAGCCTTGAAATCTAAAACCTAACACGCAGCATGAGATCCCAATTTAGTTTCAATCCCGGATCCCAAACCCATATGAGCTATAGTCTAAACTTCTAGTATCCCCCTTAATAAAGCCTATAGTAGTCCCGTGTATAATCCCCTATATAATCCCCTATAAGGAGTTTAGGGGAAATAGCTCATATGTCCGTATGGCGACAGCACTTCTGCTCACGTTGCTGGCCTGCCTGCTTGAGCTTTTTGGTTCTGGATCCAACACTACAACTGGGTAAAGTTATATTGGGGTGAATATTGGGATTATATTAGGATAATGGAAAAGAAAATGGAAACTACTATTTAGGGTTTAGGGTTAAGATTGGGGTTCTATGGGTTAGGCCCCTGGGATATTTAATATTTTCCCAAATGGCTTTAATAGGGGACCCTATATATGAATATTTGTTAAAGGGTTTTAGGGGCCAACCCAGACAAGGGCCCGAACAGTTATCAATACTTTGGTCCTCGCTCTGGTAGAACGATGGTGAAGTAACAGGTACCTCAAATACACCTAGATATGATCCTTGAAGCCCTCACCACAAAACACCAAACATTACCTTTCTGTGTCCTATGGATATGCCCCGTATCCCCTTTCTTCCGGGCCTTTGGTAGTTCAGGCGTTTGATTGGTTAGCCTGCCCTTCTGTTTCACCTGCTCGGCAGGCCGATCAAATCATGCGGCACTCTGCACTGTGTAGCTGCACTCGCATCTCATCTGAACCCTAAGCTCTAAATCCTAAACCCTAAACCCGGCACCCCAAACCCCAAACCCCAGGTGAAACTGGTCCCTCTCTTTCAGTGATTTGTGCTGATTGTCAGTGCTTTGGCTACCACCTTGGGCCGTGTTACATAACATTTCCGTGGACATGAGCTGCGGAGAAAAGGCCCCATAAAACAAAAAAATCCTAGCCTTGCACGCCTTCAATCCTGAGAGCACCGAATGTTGACTTCAAAGGCATGACTTTGATTCTAGTAGGACACCAAAGCCGAAACGAATTCAATAAGGGTCCCTTCAATGGGTTTATAGGGGCTATATAGGGGTTTATAAGGGTATATAGGGTTTCGGTTTAGGGTTTAGTTAAATCATGTAGGAGACTGAAGAACTACCTTGTACCGGTGTCTGAGGGCCCAGGCCAGCAAGTTTGCGTGCAGCAGACCTAATTCCAAAGACTTACCTATATATTACGGTTCTATATGGTAGTTTCCCAAAATAAGAGGACCCCAATATAGACCCCCGAATATTATAGTCCTGTTTATGGGGATCCCCAAAATGGTACCCCTAATATCAGGAAATCCCTATATTGCTCGTATGATTATGGCAGCGGCTACCTCAAGTAGACCTCAAAGTGATGTTGGAAATGTTCAGGCCCCGACGGTATGTGTCTGAATCCTTTCAAATGGCCTCGCAACACATCCTAAAATTCTAGATGGATCTTCATGAAATTGCAACGTTGCCTTGAGGCGTGCGCATGGCCCATGAACCTTTTCAACAGCGAAGAAGCTCTACTACGGCTCAAAATAGCCCAAAAGCCTTTTATAGTATGGTCTTTGGGGTCAAAAGCCTCAAAATACGACCCCTTGGAGCCTTAGGGATAGGGTTTAGGTTTTGGGATTCTCTGTCCAAGCCACGTAATGCGCACGGCAGTACGGTGACCTGTGGTAGAAGTGTGTAGTTTAGGGTTTAGGGACTGTAGGCCGGTGCTGAAGCCAAGAGTTAGCAAAGTGCCCCACCACAATGAGGCTCTTCTGGTGGCCGAAAACCACAAAAGAAGAACCCTACAGTTATCAAATTACTCTTAAAGGGTCCTCATGCTGGTGTTGGGGATACCCAGATCCCCTTATAAGCTACTATAAATCCCTCGAAAACCACATTTCCTTTTATCTTTCCAGTTTGTTTTCTATTTGGAACTCCGTTCTTGTAGCCCAAATCTCGTTATTACATTATTAGCTGGACTCAGAAATAAGTACCTTGCCCACTCTTGAATACTATAGGGATATGTATCGTGGGGGTACATAGCGACATAGCGGAATGCAGGAGTTATGGAGAATCAAATGGAAGAGAAGGTGAAAAATCAGATGGAATCTGGGATAAGCTTTAATTCTAACTTCATGGATCACTAAGATTCGTGCAGGAACCGCAGGAACCCTAAACCCTAAACCGGGCCACATTGAATCCACCCACGTCCTTCATACGCAGCCTCCACATGGTTTGGGGTTTTGCGTCTTGAAACCTTAGAGCCGAGGTTGGCAAAGGATCTTTGGTTTAGGGTTTAGGGTTTAGGGGCTTAGGGTTTAGGGCTTAGGGTTTAGGGGCTTAGGGTTTAGGGTGCCCCACATCCGAAAATGACGACCCTGTGACCATCATGTGACTTGTATTCTAGGGTCATCGCAGGGGTTGGGGTTGCTACAACCGCCTTCTAGAGACAACTATGTGATCCCAGTTCCTGTGTAGTTTTAGATTTTCTTTTCCACGTGAAAACTGTAATGCCCTACAACATAAACAGTATTGGGGTAACATCGCTATACCCTGCCCTAAGGGTCCAAGTACCCAACAATCATACACTTTCCCAAAACCTGTCCTACAATCATCATTACCCAAAGCCCAAGTACCTAATTATTTGGTACTTGGACCCTAAACCCTAAACCCTACATACCCCAACATAACCCTAAACCCTGGGACCTAATTCTTGGGTACATATCATCCCTACACCTAATTCCTCTTCCTATTGTTGATACTAAAAATCCTGCATGACCTTAATATACTATAGTACCCTCATTCCCAAGGTATCAGGACCCCTAAACCCTAAATCCTAAGCCTTAAACCCCCTAAATCACCTACATTGGATTATTGGGAATTTGAGTATCCATCCTAGGTCATCAAGAGTTGTGCTCGAGCTGGCAGCGAACCAAGAAAGGATTGCTTTGTTCATGTATTAGGGTTTAGGGTTGAGAGTTTAGGGTTCAGGGGGGTGGTCCAAGGGGGGTAGGTCGCCTAGTAATCCCCATTATTCCCTTATACTCCTCAGCTTATGTGTACCATAGTCTAAACTCCTTAAGGGGGGTTTATACATACCGCAAGAATGGAGAATCAAATGGAAAAGAACATGGAACATGAAATGGACACTGCTATATATGGGGTTATATAAGGATTATATGAGCTGTTATATGAGCTGTAGTCTAAACGCCGTAAGGGGTGTTATCTAGGGGATTACATAGGGTATTATTATAGGGGATATTAAGGGGGATACAAGGTTTGAAGGAACTATGGGGATGTACGGGGCTGGCTATATAGGGCTATATAAGGATATATATATATATATGGTACCCCCCCCTTCCCCCCCCCTCCAAAAAAAAAACACACACACACACGCACACACATGTTTAGTATACCTTGTAGCATTTGCCACAACCATAAGACAAAACGTAACCCAATCCTTACGTATTTCTTACGTTCCCCTGGCTCAGGTACCTGATGAACGAGAACCTTCATGCTGGTGTCTACAAGGGCTGTTGGGATGGTGTCTTGGGATGGTGGGGCCATGGCTATTGGGAGAGTGTGCTGGGAGTCTGCGGTATTGGGGTTTCCTCTTGTGCGCCTCCAACAAAAACAGGCAATCATAAGCTTAAACCGTATTAATTACAGAATTCCACGTTTCCACATTTCCACATTTACAGCCCCTAACTTTCCACATTTCCACATTTCCACATTTGCAGCGGCTGCAAACGTGGAAATGTGGAAAGTTAGAGGCTGCAAATGTGGAAATGTGGAAATGTGGAAAGTTAGAGATTGTAAATGTGGAAATGTGGAAAGTTAAAGGCTGCAAATGTGGAAATGTGGAAATGTGGAAATTTAATATGCTTTAGATTGGTTGCTCTAAAGTAAAACAATAATAAAGCAGAACAGTATTGAAATACTGTAATTCCATTTATTGACTTATCCCGAATTTGAATGGCACTACCCNNGCGGCTACCCATTAAACCCCCCCCCTCCCTCGCGGCTGCCCGTGGACCCCTCCCCCCCTCTCGCGACTACCCGTTGAACTGCCCCCCCCCTCGCGGCTACCCGTTGAACTCTCATAACCGGTCGAACGCGCAAAATACTAAAAAAAATCGTATGGGGGACCATAGCAGGAAAATCACAGGTTTTACTATCTAAATATTATATTTAGTATTAGTATGAGTACTGCTTCCCTGACTAATATATTACATGTTATGATATGAGGCTATTGTCTCTGCTACTGCTAGTATTTTTCTTACTAGTCCGAATATTTTTTATTCATTATTCTTGTACTACTACTAATACCCTTATTTTTATTCTTATTACTACTGCTCGTAGTTCTGTGATTTGTTTCCCTACTGCTACTGCTACTACTACTGTTACTGCTAGCTGCATCCAAAAAGTTGAAGCGCCATTTGTGCGATCCTAGCTATCTTCAGTATCAAAGTTTGCTCCTGCAGTCTCTTGTGTCCATTTAGCAGAAATGGCCCTTGACGCCGACAACGTCTCCTTCACTGACGCTCAAACCGCCACGGAGTCAATGGTTCTTCGGGATATGAACGAGCATGTGTGCGTGGGACCCATACCACCGGGGTCCAGTAACATCACCAACTTACCAATCCGCGAGTATCTCATTTTAATATAACATGTTCAGTTTCACTGTGTCTTGGTAAGTAGTAGTGTAAATAATTTGGCCGCTATGATATACATTACCTAAACCAGGTTGACACGTGGAAATCAATCGATGAAGCACTTCCTGGACGTCGTCCATAATGTCCCCGCTACCTCCATCGACATGGACCAGCTAAAACAGATCATTAAAGACAAAGCTTGGGCAGAACTACCAGACGTACTTCAGCTCAAAAAACGACCAGGATTCAGCTACAAGTCTCAGTACTTCATCATTCCCCAACAGAATGGCAACCTGACTGTCGTCAAGCACTACTATCTCCCCGATACAAAGGTCCAGCCCCACAAGCTCATGGACTTGGCAAAGGGCAAGTGTCATGAGGTCAAATGGGGCAACGGCCACAAGATGCTTGAGCGGAAAGCCTTCCAGTGGATGCTGGAGCAGTATGGGGGGCACTCAGTTTCGACACTTCTCGCTTACCAGTGACAAAAAGCGCAGTGCTTCCTCGTCGGTTCTCGCAACATCAACAGATGAAGAGCAAGATTTAGGTTGGGCATTCCTGATCGAGCATGGGGAGAGGGACAAGTCTGACTTGAAACAACTTAGGTGGATTCATCGGCACATCAACAAGGACGGGTCCCCCATCAAAGGCTGGTCGGAAAAGCTGGTCCAAAGGGCTTTGGATTCACTCGCCCATGACGGCTGTCTAGCTTCCCTGACCGACCGGTATGACCTGACCATGCAGGATTTCGAGCCCCTTTTCATGGACAACGTTATGCAGCCCATCATCCCGTACCTCTTGGACCATAGTCTATGGCTTCTCGGCGAGCCTGGTAAAGGCAAAACTCCTCTCGCACGCAGTTTAGCCATGATGTTTAGCCGGCATCACGGAGGACACTCTGGCAATGCTTGCTTTCGTACTGCTTCAGATTTCGAATTTTTCAGAGGCATGTACTTCAGCAAAGCCATTCCTGCCCTCTACGATGACGGCGACATCTCTCGGGAAGCCGTCAAAAAAATGAAGGCATTCGCAGACGTCGGCGACCATGAAACGATTCTAAAAGAGCGATGGAATGCTGCGAAATTCGTGAAACATCAGTTGCGCATCTTTTTGGACAACTCATACGACCCCAAGGATATCCCAGATGGCGAACATGAGAGTATCTCCCACGAAACATTCGTCAAGCTACTTCGTCCCGCACTTGGATGCATTCCTAATGCCGACATTCGCGCCATCTTCAAGCGCAGTGCCTTCGTGATTTTCACAAAGGATTCCGTTACTAGGCGGCAACTTACTTATTAAAAGTCTATAGTATATTCAGTAACTGTTGCAATACCAACTTATAATTTACTATTGGTAGGTAAACTGAATAGCAGCCTAGGTGTACTGGCGACTTCCATCTCAGCAACCTCAAAATGTTCCGCGCTATCCGTATGCACTGAAAGACATTCTCTTGGATGAAGCCAAGCCTCGATTTGCGAACTACAAGCAGGATGGCCCTCCGCCCCCTGACTTTGCCCATAGGGTTGAAACTGAGAAGGTTGGCTCCGGGAAATTCTGCGCAAGTACAGGCCGCAACTCGAACAGCACTTGAACATGGCCCCTGCGAACCTCCCGCGTGACCCTTCGAGGAGGCCAATGAGGGCTTGGCTGCGATGTGCAATGGCGAGGCGCTATCCGCAGACAGTCCTCCTCCTCGTGCTCTTGTTGCTCCTGCGACCCCTTCGCATGCCCGCATCAAGAAAGAAAAGTTCGATCAAAGCTATGCGCGGTTCATGTTGGCCAGCAGCGCCTGGAGCCGCAGTTTGGGAAGCAATGCCGTCGATCATTGACTTGGCTACTCCATCTCCGTCTCGTCACGGCAGTACTCAAGGGGATGATCCTCTTCATTTGGAAGCTACTCCTCCTTCAGAGACCTCTCACCCAGAACTTCTTCCTGAAAGAGCGGCAACATCACCAAGGTCCCCGCCGGCATTTGCACCCCTACCCGCACCGCCTAAGGACATGGCTGATGCACCTACCACATCTACTTCATTGCCCCCAAATCCCGACTTTGATGTCCACGGTGAGCCCATGGATGTGGACGAACTTTCGGAGGAAGATGTCTTCGGATTCGGTGGTTCCCTCGGTGAGACAGGTGAGCCGTAATAGTTCTAGACAGTCGGCCACTTTCCAGTGTACACAGTTGATTCGATCCTGTGTTCGAAGCATGTGAGCCCATTTTGCGAACTGTATTATTCTAAGTTTCCTTTGTGAGCATTGACAAGTGAAATCTTTGTTGTTTATATAAGATTTTCTATTGACTGTCTTTGTCGGTTCGGTGGCTCACTAACACCTCTATGCAAGAGGCGCGAGAATGCGGCCAAAACAATCGATACTTTTCAGGCGCACGCGCATGCAGGTTGTTTGCGCGCCTGCTCGTCAATTCGTATATGTCCTGCAAGGTTCTCAAGCGCGGTAGTTGCTGGTGATAGATATACGGGGTAGTTTGTGTGCATCGTGGGGAAGAGAGCGAGTCCGATTGTTCCTAAAAAAGGTAAGTTTCGCTCCGTGCAAAAGCGCCCAGCTTCCAAGAAGAACAAAGCTTGGATAACAACCAATTACATCCGGGAAAAGCTTGCAGTCGATTCCCGTGGGCAGCGAAAGTATCAGATCAAGTGGAAACGAACTCTCACTGAGCTACTTCTTGCCTCCAACAAGAAGATAATCCAGATTCTAGTCACGGACAAGATCCTCGTGAACTGGACAGGGAAGTGCTGCCCTCGTGCGAGGCAGGCACTTTATCGGATCTGAAGCTCCACAAGTCGAGTGGGCAGTACAAGCATCGCTGCTCTTCACGCGGCTGCCACGTATGGATTAGCCCTCACCATCCCCATCCTCTCTTCACGGATTGGCGAAGCGCACAAAGCCTCCAGATTCAGAGTGGCATGCTTCTCCTCAAGCTTCTTCGAGTGTCGCATCCGTCCATCCATACCTCCTCAACGTCAACCACAAAGCCATTGAGGATATGGAGAAAAAGTTGCGTGAACTCCGACGAGATTTTGTTAAGAAGAAAGAGCGGGAGATCGTATTCGGCAAGCTCAAAGGTTGGAAAGATGTTGAGGCGGAAACTTGGTTTCAGTTTTTCAGATTCATTACTCACGCCACTATATTTTGTCTTGGTCTCTTTTCATCTGACTCTTTGAGAAAAACCATATAATCCCAATAACATGCTTTCAACTTTTGAGAATAAGGTCAAATAATGTAGGTATAAAGTTTTCGTAACCATGCAACCCGCTAACATGATCATATTTCTTATTCTTAAGTAATCCATTTAGTTCGATTTTTTCTTGCCGCTTACGCATTCTAGGACGAAGCGACCTTCGACAAAAAGGACATCTCTCAATCGCTCCAATTCCAGCGTCTCCAAGTCACACAACCATGTGGGAACAGTGGGCCGGAATCATCCGAAGAGGTAATCTGGAGTCGTTGGTGCTTTGCAGACTGAAGCCTAAACTCACCGTGAAAAGGGCTCCCGGTCCAGGAGCAATTCGTCGTATTGAATGGAAGAACATCGGGGAGAAACTCTTGCGAAACAGAAAGGTAGTGTTGCACACAGACTCCGCGAAGTCTTACAAGCTCGTCATGCCAGGCATCATCCATGACAGGGTCATCCATTGCAAGAAGCGTGTGAAGCGAAACGGAAAGTATGTATGGATCCAACCCAAGTACGTATCCCTTGTGAAGCACACTATCCCGGGGTCCCGCAAAAAGCTCGTCGTGAAGTCGGGGACGCAGATTATCGATAGATGCTGGCGGTACCTGAAGGACCGTGTACAGATTAATCAACACTGCAAAGCCAAAAGTAAGTTGCTCCGTGCCAAGTTCAGAGCCGCACAGTACGAGTATTGGTACAAGAATTCGGATCTCTGGTTGAAGTGCAGTGAGCTTTGCGCACACAAGATGTGCGACTTCGTGTAGCCAGGTATCGTATGCTCCACACTGCTCTGCGCGACAATGTATTGCCCTCGTATCGGTTGCGATGCTGTAGTGGTATGCTCAGCACGAGCGTGACTGCTATCTGTGTGCGCAGACGCAGTACATGCTTCGCATAGACGCCTCACGGATTTCCGTCCCAATTTCTATGGAATTGCCGACACTGTACATGCTTCGCGTAAACGCCTTACAGACTTCGGTCTTTATTCTTTTGGATTTTGATATCCAGAAATTAAGCAACTTCTAACCGGATTTTTATTACAGTTAATATGTATTTATGTATGTGT